>MJUU01045707.1:0-10672 GCA_002080025.1 Modiolus philippinarum
TCAAAAATATTTATTCCAATTTTGGTTAATTTCCTGAAAGTCTCAAACACCACTTATTTTTTAGAATTCTACTTAGCAACCATATATCCTAGAATTCTTTTAGTAACAATAATGACTATCAATAGGTAGATTTCAAAGATAATGAAAAAAATTATGCCAAGGGTGTATAACAACTGTTTTCTGTGTCAAACAGGGAGTGCGGGGATAGCTGTCGTTTCCGACAACATCTAGTCTTTAAAAAAATTAATGTAAATCTCATTTTTGTCACATATTCAATTTCTAGGCAATTTATTATGATTTACTAGTACCTGGTGGTCATGTTTGATTCACTATTACAAAGGATTCCCAAAATCTTCAAATTTCAATTCCTCGTGTAAATTTTTTTTTATCCATATTTGAGTCAGGAATGTTTTTGGAAAGCATGAAAAGTGAATTGAGTACATATGTAAATTTATGAAACCAGAAGTTTTACATTTTGATTGATTGAACATTGTCTATCGTCTACTCTCCAATATTTCAGCTATCAAGACGAGAACAAGTTTGACAATAAATAACCAATATGGGGTATGGAAAGGGCCATGGGACGGGAAATCCTGACTGACACTGGAAAAGTAGGTCGAAATCGGAAGGGACAAGGAAATCATATGTTGAAGGAAACAATCAATTCTTTTAATCTACATTTGTACAATTATTGCATTGAATTATTTGTCACTAAATTTTCAAATGTAACACCTTTTTACCATGTAAATGTATTTTTCAAGAAAATTATACCAGTATGTAATAACCTGTGATGATAATGAAATTTCTACAAAGTAACTATTGACTTGCATTGTTAATCATTGAATTTCAACAATCATTCTTGCTTTTGCTGTGTCTCTTGACTTGTGCTTTGTTCCTTCGGTATTCTACTGCCATTGTTTCAGACAGGTAATTAGTATAACATGCTTAGGTTTTATTGCCCTTAACAGTAATAGATCTTGCGGTGTTGTGAGTAAAGATTGGAAGCAGGGTTGGGGTAATGGTAATGAGTAATCGTAATCGATTATAATCCATTACAAAATGCTGAGTAATCGAAAGCAATCTGTAATCGATCTGATTTTCGGTTACTTGTAATCGTAATTTAATCGATTACAGCTACTGAAACCCCTGTAATTATCGATTACTTTTCGATTACATTTCGATTACATTTTAATTTACAGCAATATCAAGTGCATATATTGCAATACATTCATATCTGGCAGTACTGAAACCACCTGTAATTTTACTACACACTTTAAGGTATGTTTCATTCTGGAATTTTTAGAAAATTAATATTTCTGAGGTAGGCCCACATTGAAAATGTTCACTTTGTCCAAATTCCTTGTGACCACTATGAAGCAAAAATCATTGTATCTATGCAGTAGTGATGTGAAATTTATAGTGTCTAAATTAACATTTACGGATTAAATTTTTGCTTATCTGACCAATATATTTGGATAGCTAAACATATTTCTTCTTACAGACAAGCCCCTTTCCCATTGTGTTGTATTAAATTAAAAACTGCCTTTTAGCTCTCAACATGTTTAACAAAATGAAATATTTCATAGAGTGAAAAATAATTATCATCATGATAAATATATAGACTGGACATGGTACAGCAATTGAACAATTTGCATGATTATGATATTTCAAAAATTATTTTATTTCTCATAACAAGACCTTTTGTTTAAATTTGGCTTCTTACTTTTAATGATTTATGACATGATTTACAATTTAGACATTAGGGTGAAATGTACCTTTTGACAACATGTTTATACAAGAATATAACTGTTAATTGCAATTTAACCTCAGGCAGTAATCTACACCTGTCATATTTTTATAATTAAACACAAATTTAAGCCTTATGAAAACAATTTATTGATTATCAATTTTATTAATTGAACTCATGGAACTAGTAAGAACTTAAAAAAGAAATGTAATCGAAAGTATTATCGAAAGTAATTGTAGATTACTTCAATAAGGTAATCGATTGTAATCGATTACATGTGAAATACATGTGTAATCGATTAATAATCGATTACACAAAAATATACCAAGTAATCGATTAATAATCGATTACACTTCAAAGTAATCGTGCCCATCCCTGATTGGAAGTCATTTGGGAGACTCATCTCAAATTAGTTGTGTCACACCCCTTGACACCATAATCGGTGGTAAGAGAGAGAATTCGTAAGTCGCTTTGAGCTACAGTACAGCCAGAGACTTGCCATGATAAATCACTGTGATAGTCAAACCATTCTAAATTTTTAAATGGATATACATGTATCTTTTTTCCTGATTGATCTACATGTATATGTAATTTCTTTTGAATGTCAATGGTACAAAAATGTAGATTGCATAACTTTAAATGCAAAAGAAAGCATGTTGATAGACCAAACAGGAAATAAAATGTATACACATTTCACTAAGCAGAGTGATATGTCTATAACAGTGATTTATCACAATAAGTCTCTGGCTGTACTGTAACTGTATTGATATCAGTGAGTTCTATTATATTTACTTTTTACCATTGACTAAAAACTTTTGAATGTTTCATGCAAAAGTTTTGAACCTTCAAGTTTTTTTCATGCAAAGAAATAAAAGATATGGCCATTACTGCATCAGCATTTCCCAAGGATTCTCATATACATTTTTGTGGGATAATAGTAACAAATATTCTACCACATGTTTTTGATTATCAATTTTTTTGTCATACCAATTGATAAGTGTGAAAACGTCACAAGAATTTCATCATATTCATGATCAAAAGAAATTCTATATCAACAAAAGAAAGCCAGTTTTCTAGTTCATCTGGCAAAAATAAAATTATTTTGGATTTTAAATATTGAGAAAGTAGAAATCTTTAAATTCTGTTGGTAGATTTTCATCAATAACATGCCATTAATTTCTGCTATGAATTACTCATTGTACTATGTGTTTATTATGCGTGCCATGAAGTGGGAACATGATTTCACTTTGGGGTAAAAATGCAGGTGCATTTGGTGTTTTAGTTGTCTGCTTCAATCTGAGTTGCTGGCTATGATAAGTATCAATGAAGTTAGAAACCTTGGAAAATGGTTGTTCCGGTGTGCAGCGGCTGCAGCCAAACCTTATTTACAATATTTTGTGATTTTGGTGCTGCAAAAAAGTTCTATTTTGTTATTGAACATACTGCACATTTAAAACATACACATGTGCAGTAATTGTTTTGCTATTTTGAATATGTGGGTCTATCTGTGACTCGATCAACATCATTTACATTCAGATGAAAGTGACAAGTAGGATAAAATATTTATTTTCAATGCCACCAAGATAAAACTAATCGTTTACAATATCGCCCAAGCACCCCTCCCCCAACTTGAAAATCATATGGTCGTCCTCTAATATCAACTATACCTGTTTTTGTTGAGTGTGTCAAAACATATTGGTCCCAAGAAATTATATACCTACAGTACAAGTATTTTTGAACTTACTAGATATAGTTCAAGCAGTCAGGGACCGCTTTTATACTTCGCTACTCTTCCCATTTAACTACATGCTTGACTAAATAGAAAAACTATGCTTTATAAAGATAAATTATCAAGGATCTTCGTCAAATCATGGATTTAAAGTGCGTTTCATTTTCTCAATATCAAACAAAATCCGGAAGTGTTGTAGCGCTGACTAACATGCAGAAAATGCACGGTACGGGTATGTATTTGTTCCGGTTTGCATGCCATTACCTTCAGAACGAAGAAATGCAGTTTATTCATGAAAATCAACATTAATACATTTTATATTCTAAGAAATTATCAGATAAATTTTCAAAAGAACCAAACACAGACAAAAGCAGGGGCATTCTTGGAAAAAGTAACTTTTGACTTTGAGTTTGATCCACTCGGAACTACGTTTGTTCCAGTTTAAATAAGAATTGTTGTCATATGTTTTTTCGGCACTAAGGTATTTGTGATATGATTGAGAACATTGTATGGGGCGCAAAGGTTTTGCTATCTACTCTTCTTTTTATATCGAAAATATTTTCTGATGTAAAAAAAATCTGATTTCCGGCTGTCATCAAATATAATTCTTAATATCAGAAATTCGATTTTTGAAAAAAATATCATATGCTTAGTTAAATTCGGCTTTTGATATCAGTAGTTCATATCTCTGTTACAAGGAACACATATCTAAGAGCTGTACTTTCTATACGACAGTAAAAAATTTTAAGGTCGTAATATTTATGGTAATGCGCTGTCGTCGTCATTGTTGTTGTCTTTGTCTGTAGAAACTCTGTTTCTGGTCAATACCTTAAGTTCCAGTTGTTCAATTGTTATAAAATGTTATCACAATGTACCATGGCACAAAAGGAGGGCTGTGATTGGTTTTGGTTATTATGGCACCACCCGTTTTCAATAAGGGCCCAAAACAGACCAAATTGGGCTTTTTCATATATTTTGTTTTAGAAAATTGAATTTTTGTTGGATTTTGATGGGATGTCTTTCAGTATGCTCTTGAGAAATTTCCCATCTGAAGTATGCCAACTTTTCTTTCGATTGTGGGTAGTTTTATTGTAAGTTTTCATTAGTATGTCAATTGATGTGACGTTGTCTTCTTAGAATTTCCGGGCTACAGGGTCAAAGGGGCCAAAACTGTAATTTTTCAAAATATATTTAATCTTTATTTTTCATCGGGTTTCCGAGTGGATTTTTTTTATTTGGGTTCCTCTTTGTTGTATGGTTCCAGTAGTATGGTGTAACTCTTACCATTTTCAAGCTATTAGGGTTACCTAAAATTTCTACTTTTCATCGGATTTGTTCTTTGAATTCCTCTTTTAAGCCTTTGGTAATATGTCAACAGACATAGCGTAGTTCTTACCGTTTCTGGACTCGTAAGGAGTCAAATGGGGTAAATTATTGCCGTTTTTTGCTTGCTTTAAGGTACCAAAAGGATTAATTCGTATACATGATCCCTAGTTTGTGTCCAGAAAAGTACTGTGTCAAATTCCTTATTGTTTCATCTAATTACTGTGTCAAGCTCTTTATTTCGGTAACGGTTACTGTAATTTCTAATTACTGTGTCAAGCTCTTTATTTCGGTAACGGTTACTGTAATTAGCACCGAAGTACTGGACTGCTGCGTGTTTAGGTGAATACCCTCGATCGGGTACTATAGAAGTCTGCCTACAGCCCAATGGTAATTAAACATCTGAACCATAACGGTTACTGTAATCAGCACCGAAGTACTGGACTGCTGCGGGTTTAGGTGAACACCCTCGGGTACTATAGAAGTCTGCCTACAGCCCAAGGGTAATAAAAGATCTGAACCATAACGGTTACTGTAATCAGCACCGAAGTACTGGACTGCTGCGTGTTTAGGTGAATACCCTCGGGTACTATAGAAGTCTGCCTACTGCCCAATGGTAATAAAAGATCTGAACCATAACGGTTACTGTAATCAGCACCGAAGTACTGGACTGCTGCGTGTTAAGGTGAATACCCTCGGGTACTATAGAAGTCTGTCTACAGCCCAGTGGTAATAAAGAGATATGAACAATAACGGTTACTGTTATCAGCACCGAAGTACTGGACTGCTGCGGGTTTAGGTGAATACCCTCGGGAACTATTGAAGTTCGCCTACAGCCCAGTGGTAATAAAAGATATGAACGATAACGGTTACTGTAAATTTAGTTCCTGCTTATGACAATTTCGACAGCTTATGTCTCCTCAGTACAGATAAATCAAAACATTTGAATGACCATTTAATAATTATCTTGTCTTGTAATGTATTTAAGTCTCCCAAACGAAGTTGGGAGACGTATTGTTTTTGTTTATTTTGTGTTTATTTCTTTTGATTGATAGAAGATTACACTTATTTGATACATTTTCACCAGATGTCAAGTGCATTGATGTCGTTTAAAAGTTGTGTGTCAAAGTCACGAACGAGATAAGCAATTATCATCTGATTCCACAGGCATCAGTCTCTAGAACAGCTGCCTGAGTACGACTTGTATCCATGTGTCTTCCCTTATTGTGAAGTTTGCATCCGGGGGGGGGGGTGTAACTTCCTATATATTGGTATATGGGGACGTGCGGCACATTTGGGTGCTTATTTTACAAACTCTAGTATTTATTTGATGCTCATTTTTCCCCTTTTCATATTTATTTGGGTCTGTTTTCAATACATCTGGTATTAATTTGGGTTGTTTTTTTCAATTTTGTATAAATCATTATAAAATATCACTTTTATTATGAATTGACAAATTTTATATGCCATATTTTAGAATTTGCCCCTTTTTCTTCTAACCATACAATAAATTTACATTGTACATTATTAGTATTTTTATGGGTGTCATATATAAGGGCAGTATTTATTCGGGTATGGATTTCGATCATAATCTAGTAATAATTCGGGTAAAATTTTTGGACCCCTAGCCGCACGTCCCCGTACAAAATATATGAGAGTTACCCCCGGGGTTTGCATACGAGCAAATTATGAGAGATTTTCAAAAGCTCTAGAAAGAAAATCATCACAAACTCTGCGGTTTGGGTTGAGCTTCAGTCAGTGTTTTTGTGGCGTCATCTAAAATTCCACAAGTATGTTTCTAAGGATCTGTTTTTTTTTTTGTTGTTTGTTTTTGTTTTTGTTTTTTTGTTGTTTTTTTTTTTACAAAAACCATATTGATGCGGATACAGAATGTTGTCGTTTGTCGGCATTTGGTATAATTGAGCTGACTACGATAATTCTAGATTGTATTTATTATCGTTTTTAGAATGGATGGAACGTGTAAGTTGATGTATCCAGTTTATAGTGATTTGAAGTGTAATACATTTAGTGTGATAGCTTTTCAGTCATTGGTTTGAGATGATGCGGTTCCATTTCATCATGTCAACTTGCTTTTGATTGGTCTAGTTTAAGAATAGGTTATCAATAAGGACAGACATACTAAAAAAAATTATAAATTTTGCCCTTTAGTAAAGATGGCGTCAAATACTAAATTTTCCCAAATTATTCAAATGTTATTTTATTTGTCCAATTGTTTTGTTTAAGGAATGTTCCATAAGAACAGATACATTAAAAAAGGCATTAAATAAAGATGGTGTCTATAAACTGAAGTTTGAAAATTGTTCTTTTTCTTTAATTCTGACTTTGTAGAGTTACTCGTATTTTATTTGGTCAATATAATATAATATAATATCACTCCCAGACTTACCGTGGTTCTTTGTTTTAAATCGTTGGACAGGATACGTAAGATCACTTCAGATTAAGCAACAAGATCAAAGGAAAAATCTAGTAAAATATTAAAAAAGGATCTCGGTAATACAATACAAAGGAAATACCGATTGAGACAACAAGACAAATAAAAATAAGTCAAAGAAACAGAAATTAACAAGGCCACCACAAAAATAAAGCGCCAACAGAGTGAAATCTCATAAACTCCAGAAGGGTTATTTTCTCTAAATGATTTAAAAAATATCAAACAACATGTTTGTTGACAATCTCGCATCCATGACAGTATAATATTTGCTAGATTTCGAAATCTAGTAATGAATTCCACTCAAGCCGGTGCTAGTGGCTGTCTTGAACTTACCATATACGAGGAATGAACAAAGCCCATTTTTTGAAGGCCTCATATTGACTTCAAGATTAAGAACAACAACTAGAGCATTGTTCTATATTGCTTGTTTCTACCCAGTTTTTTAGAGACTTTGTCTGATGTGCATTCACTTCCTATCTTTTCTTGTTCATGGAATCAACTCGCTAGCGAATACCAACATTATGGAAGACATGGTCTTTTGGACACCACAGTTCAAGTTAAAAAAGTACAGGAACTTGTAGCAAATTTCAAAAAGATGTTATGGGCGGCTAAAATAAAGCGTTGTCCTTTATTATACACGACTGTTTACTTTTTGAAATGCATAAAGCTGAATACAGTTACTGATTTATATCTTCGATCAGTTGACTTTTAAAACACAAATGTGCTTACAACCAGCTTATTACTACGGGCATTTCTAATCCTCGTTTTTACTGAAATGCTGTTAAAAATGCCAGAAACTAATTAAAGATCGAGAAAAGCTGGGACGTAACTTACATTCTTTACGTAATAGAGGATATCCACAAGATATCCTGCTTGCATCCGTTAAATTAGCCTTAGGATCTAAAAACCTAAAAAGTTTACACACGTCCTGGACTCTCAATGATACTGCCGATGTCTACTGAAATATATTATGATTCTTGACCAAACCCTTCGGAAAGTTTTGAGTTTGATTTTTCTTCCGTACTGCGACAGTGTGTTTTACCAGCAGACTAGGCTCCTTAAGCTAGCCAGCATTTTAGCAGCGAGCACCCCCTGACCCATCTTTAAAAATTACGTATTGTCATTTTCTCTCCTTTCAAGATTGTGGTCATGGAGTTAGAAGTGTACTTGTATTGGGTTTTATTCTTATGTTCATTATGCTATAGGGAAACGGGACAGATGCAGGGGAGGTTTGAGTACCAATAAACCGTCTTAACCGATGGCTTTTGCTAGTGCCTGTAGCAAGTCCGGCTGTCCCGAGTTCCTATCGTTATTTACGTTTGCATTTTGTCTTATTGGTGTTTTTTCCTGTGTAGTTCCCTGGCAGATTGTGGCATGTGATTGTAATTTTTTCAGTCAGTGTAGATGTTTCTTGTTATCCCTCCTTTTTAACATTTGGTATGTATTATCGAGTGTTCATTGTACAGAAAGCGTAAAATATCGACATCGCATATTTATGAATGAGTGAGAGCACAGCCGTGTGAGAAATGTAATGCTCAAAACCAGGGTAGCACGAATTTGAAGTTATATGGGCTAGAAATAACAAAATACCGAAGTTACTGTAAATTTACTCTCTGCATATGGTCATTTCGACAAGTTGTTTCTCTTCAATGCAGATAAAGTCAAAGCGTTTGAAATCCAGAAATCAAAGATGTATAAAAGAGAACAAATAATAAAAAAAAGATCTTAATTTAAAGCCAAAATCAGCAAAGGAGAGATGAAGTATGAAAAGCAAAGAGCAGAGTATATCGTACTTATATCCTTTTATATGCCTCAAAACAAGCCATAAAGATTGGACGACTTAAAGTCATTGTTAATGTATCAGTTGTAACACATGGAAAAACTTATACCATCTACAAACCGTAATGTCAACCATAGACTTTGCGGGCTGCCAAATCCCCAAAGAAATATTTCACTGCAGTTAACATCTACTGTAACGATTATTCAGCAACGAGTGTGGTAACTAACACCATTTGATCATTAAGTACCGACAGCAGTTTTAATTTACCGTGGATCTACAAACTTTTCAAAGATACCAGCTAACTTGATCAGCCTAAGGCTAGTACTAAAATGCATTCACAACCAACAAGGATAGAATAGTCTATTTCAACTTTAGGTAGATCAAATTGGAAAAAACAGAAGGATTTTATGCTTCTCATTTATATAACTTAGTGTTAATAGTGATCCTATGTTTATGTATCGTTAGATAACTACTAATTGCTTTGTACAATTGCTTGCAAGCTTTGTGCTTTAAAATGTATTGCATTATTTGGAATAGACAGTAATCCCTAATTTTTCAACAAAATTTTCATCAAATTCTGCTTCTAATTGCTACTAAATGTACTTGGTACATGCTTTCATTTGCTGTAATATTTATTTATTGGAAGGATAATAATGCAGAAAGTACTAGCAACTAGATATATTGTGAGAGCTTTGGACAGTCTAGTCTTCCCTTTAAACTTGATATCACAATGTTTAACAGTGACATAAATAGTCACAATATTTCCGTATAATCTGTTCAATTGATTTATAAACATCCAGACTGTATACTGTTGATAACTCTGGTTATTTGTGCATATAACCTGAATATGGGATAGAATTAGCGTGTTTAAAGAAATAAGAGGATATGGAGTAAATGTACATGGGACAAAATCCCTATAAATACATGGTAAGATTAAAAAAAAAGCAAATGGAACAGCGCTTCCATTGTTGTTCTTCATCTTGAAGTCACCGTGAGGCCTTCGACAAAGAGCAAACACCCTAGCACCGGTTTGAGCGGAATTCTTAATTTGCTTTGCGTTACACGTTTTTTTTTTCTTTGTTTGTTTCTTTATTTTTGTGTTTTTTAAAGTGTTTTGTTAAAGGCAGGTTTCATTGTAATCAGTACGATCTAAAATAACTAAAATGAAACACAGATGGAACAAAGGGTGTGGTTATTGCAAAAATCAAAGTCCTGTGAGAACACAGAAAATACAAAGACATAAGAGAGGGGGGGGGCCGGAGGGGGTCTGATCCCGGAATCCCGACTTTATTTTTTCTAAATCCCGAAATCCCGAACTACAAAGAAACTTAAAGACTGATGAAATCCCGATTCCCGGTGAATAAATTTCCCGAAATCCCGGGCTTAAATCATAAAAATCCCGAAATCCCGGGGTTAAAAACATCCAATCCCGACATCCCGAAAAAGGGCCGGCCCCCCCTCATAAGACAGTCACAAGGCATGGAAATAAAAACACCACATTTAGAACCAAGGCACCGATAGTGTGAACCCCCATGAAAACCGGGAATTAAGCTATAATGAAGCATTCAACACTAGGAATTCACCTTTAATCATTTATGATGTTGTTAGGGACCGACCATTTAACCTGAAAGGGGGGGGGGG
>MJUU01045707.1:10879-40361 GCA_002080025.1 Modiolus philippinarum
CCCCCCCCCCCCCGTTAAATGGTCGGTCCCTTACATGGCAGACTATCTGATTTTTATTATAGTCACACATGAGTAAACACCATAAACAAATATCTGAGTGCTTGGTTTCACCGACAAAGTATCTCCCACATTCAGACTAACAGCCATAATACCTGTTGCTGTGTTATAATGTGAACCATTTCTACTAGTCAATCTTCTGTCAATATAAACAAAGGATATTACGTTATTGTTTTTGTACATCATGTATTCTGCAACATCCGAATTTGACATGATAAACACAGAGAATAGGTAAATTCCAGAAACTTCACATGTAAAATTTCCGGAACTTTGGAATTCACTCAGGTTATTTATTCCATATACAGTTTCAGTGTTTGGGAACTCTATTAGTGATCCACTAGAGTACATCCTCTGTTTAGCACATGCAGTCAAAACAACTGAAAACATAAACAATCAATATATATTTTGAAGAAATTAAATTACAGACTCATAATATTCAGCAGCCAATTTACATACCTCAAGAACGAAGTATTTATTCGAACTTCACAAAAATGCGTGGACAAAGTACGTGCTCCCTTCTTAGAAATAATGTTATGTTAAAGTTAGTAAATCTAATATGGACAGAAATTAAAAGTGCACCAACTATATTGAATAATTAAGGAGAGATAATGTGGCATGGTCTCTAGTAAAAATTACACAACAAATTTCAATTATTTTGTCATACATGCGGTTGTTCAAAAGGGGAAAAAAGCAAAACAAGAAAAAAAAAAAGAAGAACAAAAGCTTTTCAGTGAATGGTGAATGAAAGGATATGGAGTAAATGCACATGAGACAAAGTCTCTACAAATACATGGTTAAGAACAAGCAAAGGAACAACGCTTTTATTTCTGTTCTTCATCTTGAAGTCACAATGAGGCCTTCAACAATGAGCTTTGTTCATACCTCATAGTAATTTCAAGAAGGCCTCTTGCGCCGGTTTGAGCGGAATTCTTTGCTGATTGTCGAACAACGCTACATCCATGTTTATTCTGGTCATAGATGCGGGATTGTCAACAAACATTAATCAAACTGGCAAAGTGCTCTAACAATCATCAAACATTTACAAGCATTTACTCTTACAAACATTTGCCGTTGACCGACAAAAGCACTAGTGTCTTAAGCTAGTGGACGATTACAACATATAGACAAACACAGGGCACTCGATCATCAAGTCGATTGCAAGAAAAATTGGCATAAGAAAATAGTGAGATGTGGTCATTTTAAACAGGTGGCCAGAATTACATTTCGAAATTACAAAAATAAATACCAAAATTTGAAAGTATGATAGTATATCCATATTTTAGCTGCGATCGATGTTGCTCAACATTTTATTCTCTTTTTGTAACCCTGGTGCTTTCAGCTGGATAACCCTGAGCATCGCCCAAGTTGGCACTCCATGGCGGGTGGGGAGCAAGGGAGTGACCTTGATATGATTTTTGTCAAGAATACCGCTTATGTGCACGCTAGGGGCCTTCTTGATCTCGCTTGAGGGGGTGAATATTGTTCACCTCTTGTTGAAGACCTTCAGGAGACATCAAGATGTAGACAGGAATAAAAGCCCTGTCCTTGATAAACTGGAGTTTTCTATGTATCGTGTGCGTTTTTGTCACATGTACATTAACTCCATATCCTTCCATTTTTCCATATGAAAAATTCTCTCACGAACAAGTAGACGTTAACTGAAATATATAGAGAGCATACATTTCTCGCATGGGGAGTCCGACTTTATGCCGTCTTGTCTCGTACATTTCAGGATCCGCATTGCGTTATATTGCAAAATACAAAAAAAAAAAAAACAAACAAAAACACACACACACCCAAAATCAAAACAAAACAAAACAAATAGAAATAAGATCAAAACAAAGCAAAAAAAGGAACAACTTTTCGATGAATATCCGATTTTATTTTCGTCTTGTCTCTGTACTTTCAAGAATTCGTATATGGCTAGACAAGAAGAACTTGAGCGGCCTTTCAGCCAAATTAGATTTTCACTCTTTTTCAACAACATAAGGGAGCAGTGGACAAATTTTTTCACTGTCCTTTATGAGACTGAATGTCTAGTTGAACTGCATATTGTTTGTCGGGGCATCCAGTTAAATGTTTACTGTCTGTTTTTCCATTTAAATTGTTAGAGGAGTAAAAATAAAATTATTCCAAAAATAAAGCAATTGTATTTTTTGTCTGACTACCGGCTTATAGTGCTCACATTTCGCTTTTCTATTATTTCAAGTTTTCTTGCAATTGACTACATGAGTGACCTTTGGTTGTTAACAGGTTGTAATTTTCTTGTATTACTTTTTTCAGGTAACAGAAGACCACTTGGCCAGTTATATGTGTTTCTCAGTTGACAACTCCTATAAATGGAGTAAGAGAAGACATTGATGTATACGTACCGACTTCGACATCCAGCCGTTTATTCTCCTTAAACCGGTAGTAGGGTCTCAAAAGTACTACGAGGTATTAGCAAAACTCATCTTAAAGGCATCATGGTGACTTCAAGACGAAGAACAGCAATAAAAGTTTTGCCGTGTATTTGAAGAGTCTTTCTCTTATGTGCATTTACTCCATATCACTATAATTTTTTGGGTTAATTTTCCAGATTTTGTCATAAATAAATTATTTAAAACGGAAAATAAATCGATTTTCATTCAAACGTATTATTTCTCAATTCATTAATATTTATTTATTTATTTATTTTATTTCTCAATTCATTAAGATTTATTCAATAATAATTAGTATTTATTGTTTTATGACATATGATTACTTTACATTTTCAACCTTTAAAGTGAATATTACAAGACAAAAAATTTAATCACGCATCATAACCAAAAGAAATATTTTTAAAAAAAGTTTTATAGAAATGGCTTATTATTCTAATTATTGGCCTACCGGTAAGAGCCTTTTTGATAAGTAATTTATCCCTGTGTCCCCAATTCACCTTCAGAAAGGTGCATGCATTTCCGGGTATTCGATCTGAATGCGAAAGGAATACCCGGGAGAGGAAATATTTTTCTACCTTTGATATTTATTACCACTGGGCCGATGCCTCTGCTAGTGGACTGTTAGTCCCCGAGGGTATTCACCAACCCAGTAGTCAGTACTTCGGTTCTGACCCGAAAACCGATTTTATTTAAATTAACAATATCTAAATTTTACCAAATTTTGTTTAAAACTAAGGAGTATCTCCCTCATGCATAGCTCTGTCCTCAGCTGAATTTTGACTTTCCTATTTAGACCCATTTGGTTATCTGTTCTCCATCAGATTTTACACGTTTTGGTTAATGGACTTCCAAATGTTTTGGTTTTTATCTGCACTGATGAGACATAAGTTGTCGAAATGCACATATGCAGAAAATAAATTGGCAGTAACTTCGGTATTTTGATATTGATTGACTGAAGAGCTCATATTTAGAAAAGATCAGAACACTTTCCGAAAAGGGCTACAACGACTGTGGGAAAACTTGTCAAAACTCTGGTGTTAATTACTTTTGGAGTGTAAAAAATTCCAATGAAGTTTTAAATAAACTAAAATCGATAAAAAGACCTGTTTCATCTATTGACAAATAACTAAAAATCGAAGTTACTGTGAATTTATTGACAGTTGTGATTTTTCTGCACTTCAGACAACCCTTCCACATAAATTGATTAAATCAAATTTTGGACAACTTATTAAATAGTCTTTCAAATTTTCTGGTGTACAGTTCATTTTTTGTAAAAAACAAAGATTCTTCTCTAAGATCACTTACAAAAAAAAATCATTGTTTCTGGACTTGCGATGACATGATTAAGGCACTGAATTATTTTCCAGACAACTTTTTTGTTCGTTTTAGCAACAACGTTTATCAACAGGTCATTGTATAAACACCTATATAATTACTTAGCCAAATTTGATATTTTGCATCAGTCACAATCTGGTTTTAGACCAAATCATTCTTGTCAAACTGCACTAATTAACATTGTAGACAAATGGCTACATGAAATGAATAATGGTAATATCAATTTCTCTGTACTAATTGATTTTAAAAAGGCTTTTGATACAGTTGATCATGATATATTATGTAAAAAAATGATTATATATGGTTTCAGTGATGTAACTGCTTTATTTTTCACATCTTATCTCAAGGACAGAACTCAACAAGTACAAATAGGTAATACTTGTTCAAAAAAAATGCCTGTAAAATATGGTGTTCCTCAAGGCTCCGTACTAGGCCCTCTATTGTTTATTTTATATATTAATGGCCTTCCTTTGTATACAAAAAATTGCAATCTTGATTTGTATGCTGATGACTCAACATTGCATCTATCTGGAAAATGCTTTCATACCCTACAATCTTTGGTGCAAGAGGATCTGCTTTGTGTTGAAGAATGGTGTAGTGACAATAATATGTTTATTAACACAAGTAAAACTAAATACATGATCATAGGAACCAGTCAAAAAGTTATGCCATATTATAATGAAAGTGTTTTAACTATTGATAATGAAACAATACAGATTTCTACTTGTGAAAAAATTTTGAGAATCAAAATTGACCCTTCTTTAACATGGTCCCATCAAATTGACACGTTATGTGTTAAAATCTCATCCCGACTTTATCTTCTTTTAAAAATAAAGAAATTTTTAAATCTATATGCAAGAAAAATGTTCTACAATGGGTATATACTTCCTTTAATAGATTACTGCTGCATAACTTGGAGTGGTTGTAATAATGAAGAATTAAATAGAGTTTTGAAACTACAGAAAAGGACAGCTAGAGTAATACTGGACACAGACCCATTTGCCCCTTCAAAGCCTCTATTCAGTCAGCTTGAGTGGCTGACTGTTGACCAAACAACGGCAGTAGAATACCGAAGGAACAAAGCACAAGATTACACAAATCAAAGTCCAGAGACAAGGCAAAAGCAAGAACACCAAAAGACGGAAGACCAAAGAATCAAGTATCACAAATACATACTTGCATACAAATGTATAAAAAATGATGCACCAACCTATCTTGTTGAAAAATTCAATTATATCTCAGAAAATAATCCTTATTCTCTTCGAAATGTTATGCAAGGCAATCTTTCTATTCCAAAGCCAAAATTAGAATTGTTTAAAAAATCCTTCATGTTTTCAGGACCATCCTTGTGGAATGATCTGCCAAAGTCTATTCATGATGCACCTAATATTCATTCCTTTAAGTGCAAAATTAAAGACTGCTTGTTGAGTTCTGAGTCTGAAAAATTATAGTTTCCATATTGTATACTAGACATTGTATTGTTAAATGTATATTATTGTTTATTTGTTATTAGTTTTAACTTGTGAGGGCCTCAGGGAAGATTAGTTGTATTGCTAACTCTGTAACCCTCTTGAAATACAGAATATTATTATTATTATTATTATTTTTATTATTATTGGAATTCCCATGGATACAAACTGTGCACCTCTCATTTCAGATCGAACGGGACTTATGAAAAACTACAAGATGGAACCGTACAAAACAGTGATCAACTTAAAAGCAGGTAATTCCCAGTTTTAGACTACGTCGAACTTATTTACCCACAAGAACTGAAACTTAATAAAGGAAACAAAGATTTGAAATATTGGCAATTTCTCGATCTAACTATCATCGTTGACTCTGGAAAAATTAAAACTAAAATTAATAATATAAGGGATGATTTTGATTTCACTATTACAAATTTCCCTTTAATCGATTGCTACGATCCTGTAGCTACATCATACGGGGTGAATATATCTGAACTTGTCCGATTCGCGCACGTCTATTCTACTCTTGACGACTGAAATGATTGTAACCTTATAATCACATCTAAACTAGTACAACTAGTAAGATTACAAATTTCATAAACTGATAAACACATTTAAGCATTTTTATAGAAGATATGAATATTCAATATCTAACTATGTTGCGACGCAAACAGCTTATTACTAAGGGCATGTCTCGCCCTAGTTTTTGTTGTTAAAAATGTCAAACTGATAAAAAAAAATTCAGAAAAACTGGAACGTAAGTTACACTCTTTATGTAATGGGGGAGATTGACAGGATATTCTTTGTGATTCCGTTTAACTGTCTTCGCGATCCAATGACCTGAAGATTGTTCAATTATTCTGGCCTCTCACTGATACTGCCGATGTCTAGTGAAATCCATGATGATTCTTTACCTTCCGGGAAGTTTTTAATTTGATATTTATTCCGTAGTTTTTTACCAGAAGAATACGCTCCTTGAACTAGCCGGAGCATTCCGTGACACATCTTTCTAAATTACGTTTTGTCTTATTCTTTCCTTCATGGAGTTACTAGTCTACCTACATCGGGTTTTATTGGAATGATTATTATACTTTAGGGAAACGGGATAGTTGGTACCATTAACCGGTTTAACTCTATCGTTAACTCTTGCTGGTGCCGGTACTAAGTCCGGCTATCTTTGTCTTTGTCTCTTAGTTCCTATCGTTGTCTTTGTCTCTCTTGTGTCATTTTATTGTTTTTCTTGTGAAGTTCCCTAGTAGATTGTGGCATGTGATTGTATTTTGGGCCATTTTAAGTGTTTCATGTTATCTTTTCTTTCTTATTACTATATATTACACAGTATGTTAGTGACCTAATATGAAATTTACAAAACGTGTATAGCCCTTTCTAAAAATATTGTTGTTTTTCCTAATATGAAGTCTCCAGTCAATCGTGGATTGAAAAATATTAGTCCATGGACTTGAATATCGCCCGTGAATCCCCCATTCAGAACCTCTGCCACATTTTTAAGTCCGCTTCCATCCCCTCTTCAAAACAAAACATGTTAACATGAGCATTACCTGCAAAGCCCCAGTTTTAGACCCATCCAACGAAATTTGGGGAAATTTCGTTTTTGACAGAAGTCTTTCAAATTGTTGATTGTTACCTCTAAGTTATGAGAAAGTCTTATGAAATGATAGCCTGTGGTATGATCTTCAGAAAAAATTCATAAATCGAAAAGTCTTAAAGCTGGAAGAGAACAAATTACCAAAAGGAACTAAATAGAAAAGCCAAACTCAGCTTAGAACAGAGCTATGCAAGAGGGAGATACCCCTTAGTTTTAATAAAAAATTCCATAAATTTAGATATTGCAAGTTTTCAAAATACAATCGGTTATCGGGCCAGAACCGGAGTGCTGGCTACTGGGTTGGTGAATACCCTCAGGGACTAACAGTCAACCAGCAGTGACTTCCACCCAGTGGTAACAAATAATAAAATACCGAAGTAACTTAAAATTTCTAAAAGATGCCTGTCTTTACATATATATGAACAAATCATTCTAATAATTTACTTTCTTAAAAAAAACATGCGTTTGATATACCGAAATATGCAATTTTAACGCCAAAATACAACGAGAGTATAAACAGTATGGAAAGTTCAAGAGATCGTCCGTGGGCTGGAAACACTTTCCGTGCACCCCCCTCCCACTTCCGAACCAGACCAATTTTCAGTCCTTCTATGTCCCCTCTTCAAAATAAAACATGTTAACACGAACATAACCTGCACGCATAGACAGTATAGGGCAACTTTTATAGTACACCATAAGAAATTCTTGTATTTTCGTTTTAACCTAAGTTTCATCTTTTAAGCTCAATAATTTTTTAACGATAGGCAATATGTACTAAAATTTGGTACCAAATTAAAGCTAAATTAATATTCTTTACAATGAACACAAGTTTGGGCAATTTACGCCATTTTGATGATCTGGGGATGCAAAAAATGTACCCCCCCTGCAAATAATTGCGAAAATGACAATTTTAGGCTGTCAATTCCTTTCAGATAGCCAACCCTCGTCATTTGATATAGTTTTTATGCCTAACTTATCAGGTGTGATACAATGTGGGAAAAAAAAACCCTTAAAGTCCATAAAATTTTGATTTTCGGTATAAAATGTTAGAAAAATGGAAATTTTCGGAATTTTAGATTTTTTTCCAAATTTCGACTTTCTGACTTTAGGATCGTAAAATCTGAATATATATTTAATAATAGCCGATTTAATAATAATTTATGATATATTAGCAAGAAATTGTGCGCACAAATTTTAGTTTCAGACATAATGTAGGTTCAGAAATGTCAAAATTATCACCCCTCCCCCTCAAAATTAGGGGAAAATTTGAAATATTCAGGCTCTAAATGATTAAAAGAAAATCATTATGTTAAATGGGAATTCTAGTGTTTATTTCACTCAAGCTGACATGCAGAAGATCATTCAAGTAGATTTAAACTTTTTAATAGGTCTCTTTTCGACCCTTCTGCCCGAAATTCTATGCAAAATGGGAATTATTCGTTTTTCAGAATTTCTGCTGTTTTGACTTTGAAATGCAAATACTTCATGAAATTGATATGTAACTTGAAACTGTTGATTTGATCGTTTCATTATATGTTAGCAATTACAAAGTATGCTTTTAAACATTTTAGATTAACTACAGTCTCATAAATTACAAACATATTACCCCTTACCACACATATTCAACACAATTTATTCCATTTTATTCAGCTTAAAAAGCTTGAAAAGCTTAAACATTGTATAAAGGTCCTATGACATATCATTTTCAAACACCAAAATACACAAAGACTGACTTATATCACAAATAAGATCATGCTTGTGGTTTATGGGCAGTTAATCAACAATTAGAAATGGATTTCGTAAAATTCTGAAATGCTGGAAATCCCAATTTTTCGCGAAAATCGCCCAAAATATTCAAGTTTACCAATATTTGGTGATAAAATTACATATCACGATATATCAAATGCATCTTTTGCAAAGAAAGTAAAACATTAGCATGCTATGTTCATATATATGTAAAGAAAGACATATTTTCGGGACTTTTATGTTTAATTTTGTTGTGGTAGGGGTAAGATTTTCGGTATTAAGAGTCACAGTGAACACTCCTTGTTTTTTTAATGAGTGTTTTAAGATAACTCATATACCGGTTAAAACAATAAATTGGCATATCTTCTGATAAATCCTCCAGATTTGCCACATATAACGATTTAAAAGTGAATTTTTGAGAAATCTGAAATGCTAAAAATCCCCATTTTTGATCAATTTTCGACAAAATATTGAGTTTAAGCTAAAAAGTGGGATTTAAAATACCAAATCATGATAAAATTCAACCCTGTTATATGCGTCGCAGATTTTGCGTGTGGTAGTTATTTTTATCCCTACATAGGAAAAAATCGACAATTTTGAGGAGAATTTGTTGGGGTAGGGGTAAGATTTTTGGTATTTAGAGTCACATTAAACACTCCTTGCTTTTCTAAACAATGTTTTAAGATAACTAGTGTATCGCTTAGAACAGTTAATTGGCATATCTGCAGATATATTCTATAGATTTGATATATATTGCGATTTAACAGTGAACTAAGGACAAATCTGAAATGTTGAAAATTCCCATTTTTCATGAATTTTTGGAGAAATATTGAGTTTTAGTCCACAAATGGCTGTAAAAATACCTAATCATGATGTTATTCATGCAACATTGTCAAATACAACAGACGTTTTCCGTATTCTGGTTATTTTTATTCCTACATAGACCAAAAACTGATAATTTCAGGGAAAATTTTATGGGGTAGGGCTAAGATTTTCGGTATTTAGAGTCACATTTTACACTCCTTGTTTTTGTAAACACTGTTTTAAGACAATTAATGTATTGCTTAGAACAAGTAATTGGCATATCTGCAGATATATTCTATGGATTAGGCATATATTGCGATTTAACAGTGAACTATGGACCAATCTGAAATGTTGAAAATTCCCATTTTTTATGAATTTTGGGAGAAATATTGAGTTTGAGTCCACCAATCGCTGTTTAAATACCAAATTATTCATTCAACATTGACATATACAACGCACATTTTACGTGTTCTTGTTATTTCCATGCAAACTTTGACAAAAAATTGGCAATTTTAGGGAAACTTTGATGGGGTAGGGGTAAGATTTTCAGTATTTAGAGTCACATTAAACACTCATTGTTTTTCTAAACAAAGTTTTAAGACAACTAATGTGTTGTTTGGTACAAATAATTGGCATATCTGCAGATATATCCTCCAGATTTGGCATATATAACGATTTAACAGTGAACTTTGGACAATTCTAAAATGTTAAAAATTCCCATTTTTCATCAATTTCGGGCAAAATATTGAATTTTAGTCGATAAATGGCTGTTATAATACCAAATCATAATGTTATTTATGTAACATTGTCATATACAACACACATTTTGCGTGTTCTGATTATTTTTATGCGAAAATAGACAAAAAAAATGATAATTTTAGAGAAAATTTGTTGGGGTAGGGGTAAGTTTTATTGATGTATGATGTTTATATTACCTAAAAGTAGCCATTATTTGTAATAGTTGTAAAGCAAATATAATGAGCTTTCATTTGATACCTATTTTAAATGATATTTGTTCACTAAAAAATAATATTAGGCAAATGAAAGACAAAACTTATTCAAAAACGAAATTATTCAAAGGTCCATGTATTTGGTCTATTTGAAAATGAAATTTTGGTCATTTAAAATATGTTAACATCGTCTTAACTTGTTTTGTATTGAAGAAAATAGATTGAAAAGCTAAAAACAATTTTCAGAACCGGGCATTGAGATGCACTTCGGGTTCTCTAGACCATCAAACTTACGCAATTTCAATGAAAATATCAGTTTTTTCGTCAATATTTCATTGGGGTAGGGGTACGTTTAATGAACTATGGATTGTTATAAGCATAGAATTTGTTAAAACTTGGGTTCGTTGTAAAGCTCATACAATAAGCAATCATTTGATACCCCGTTTTTATAACTGAAAGGCATTTGGTTAACATTTTGAAGCAACTGAAAGAAAAACTTGAACGAAAAACGAAATTTTCCAAAAGTTTGGTAGGTGGGTCTACAAATGGGCCAAATTCTACAATTGCTTATGCTCGTGTTTACATGTTTTATTTTGAAGAGGGGATGTATACGAACTTAAAAAAAATTGGTGGGGTTCGGAAGTGGGGGGTGCACTGGGGGTTATTCCAGCCCATGGACGTCTGTAATTCCGTGTCACGTGCGTTTTAACTTGATTGACGTGGTGCAATCTATCGATCATCCAATAAATTTAATGCTTTACAGTATGAACCCACAAGAAAAAAGAAAAAGAAGACAACTAAAAGGGAGTGAAAACTAATAAAATGCATGTAGAAAGGAATGGCGAATCCAGGGAGTAAAATTTTATGTTTCTAAACAGAAAAGTAATTAAAAAATCTTTCAGAATGTGTTGCATCGCCACAGAGATGACTTCTAAACACGAAATAAATTGAATGTTCAATAGCAGAACCGCAGGTTAATCAAGTTTTCTATACAACCAAGTTTCGCAAAAAGACGGTGCACTTTTTTTCTTTTAAAAATTATATTTCTTTTGTATGGAAAGTTAATTTATATAATGTGTATTCACTGGTTGTTACCTTAAAGTAAGGAGCCTATAACTTCGAAATTAAGAAAAATTAGATTTGAAAGCCAATTTACGATTTACTTCACATATATCAGTATTTCATTGTCGGATCAGGAGAGGAGGGGTTTTCCGATGGTTGAAACTCCCTTTGTTTGAAACTTTTGAACTGTTTTAATTTCGATCATAGCCAAATACTGACACTTCCTCCAAAAAAAAAAAAAACAAACAAACAAACAAACAAAACGACCCACGAAGATCGACTGAATTCCCCCCTTGTGCAGCTATATTTGAACCATCCTTTTTTCCAAAGCTTGATCCTTCGTTTTTGACAAATATCCTAAAAAAATATAACAACTTTCTCGTTAATCTTTAACTTTGAGAATGCATTCAATCCTAAACATGCTACTATGAATATATTTGGGCAGTTGTTGACCATATTATTTTTTCTAAATTTTAAAAGTTTAATTGTCTCTTGTATGGAAATAAATTACATGTATCCATGTGTATTATTGCATGTTTATATTCTTTGGTGGGGTTGACATATCTTTCTTTTATTGCATTTCAAATAATTGCACCAGTGGAGCAAGCCTACAAAAATGGTTTTGAAATGACTCAAGTTCCAAAGTCCGTAAAAAATGTAGGAGGAGATGATTTCACAAAATCAGTATCCCATTTTCCCCGGCCGACCGACATTCACCATACTATAACCCGAATTTGCACTCCGTGCAACCCGGCCAAAATAATTTGTAATTAATTAAACATGATGAACCTATCAACAACAATTGAAAAAGATCTTAAAATCTACCCCGTCCTCGTCTTGTTCGCCCTCTGGCTGATTTTTGGTCCTAGGGATGATACACTATGTATTTCAGATTAAGGCAAGTATTGTGCTATATGTGTGACATATTTTAAACATAAATAACCTGTCTATATATGTACATGTATATTTACATGCGTTGAAGCAACATGTTTCTCAAATTAAATCGTGTAAACCTTTATGCCGTATGATTGACATGAATTATACAGCTCCTCATCTCGAGCTTAAGGTCTGAAAGTGTTTGCGACGACCATTTGATCTTCAAAGGGGTGGGGGGGGGGGGGGGGNGGGGGGGCTTGGGCGATTTTGTAAATAAATAATTTAATCATTGTGCCAGCGAAAATAAATAATCTACTTCTACTTGTCGTGAAAATAAATAATTTAATTCTGGTTTGAAAAATAATTTGTTGTTGTAAATGCAAATAAATAATTTGAAGTGACATTTGATGAAAATAAATAATATGTTCGATTTTCATGACAATAAGTTTTTCAGGCAAAATCGCCCAAACCCTCCCCTGAAAATGAAAATAGGTACTTTTGCAGTTTCATATTTGAAATTAACTGACATTTTCGTTTAAATATGCGAAACTTTATATATAGATTTAATATATGCGGACCCTTTAGCTTAATTCGCAGTTCTGCTGTTGAAGGTGCAAGTATATAGTCATTTGGACTTCGATGCAACACAAATTCTGACAGATTTTTCAATTAATTTTCTGTGTAGAAACAAAAAATGGGGTCTTGTGATTCGACAGCTCTCTAAATGAGTAATTGTTGTCAACCCTTTTTTTTTTGTTTTTAGAACCACCGAACACCAAAAGTTTCTTTTTATTTGAGCCCAATGATTGATCGTGCCAGCATTAAATTTATTGGCTGATCGATAGAATACAACATTTCAATCGATCTAGAACGCACGTGACATAGAATTACAAATTCTTTTTTATTCTTTATTCTTTATTGGCCTAATCACAGGGCCCTTTCGGGCATAACAAAATCATGTATACTTTCACACGCAGACACATTCGTCCACCCATACATACACACACACTCACCTTTCTCACTAATTATATTAATTAGGTACAGCACAATAGAACATATAATCCATAAATAACAATAGTATTGTAATGGAGGGAGAGTTAGGTATATATATAAGAAGAGGGATAACTCTAATATTACAACTGTTATAAACTATTGATCGTTTCGATTAAGGTTCAACAAACCAGAGAGAGCCAGATATGTATAACAAAGGAAGATACTATATTCCACTCATAATGCTTATATAATATAAAATACAGTAATTCATAAAAAAAACTGTATAAACAGCATTAATTACCAATTATCTGTCTGTCTAAAAAAATTTGTTCTAATAAATCACATAAGTCCAGTAAAATTATTGGATCTTCGTTTGACATTATCCAAACGAATAAATTAGTGGAGTGAAGTCTTTTCAGATTTGGGAAAAGATTTGTTAATTTTGATAAAAATGTATTCCTTCTGTTTTCATACAGAGGACAATGCAATAGAAAATGTTCTTCATTTTCTATCTGGTTCATTGAACAATACTGACAGATCCTTTCACATCGGGGCAGTGGCCCTAGTTTGCCTGCACTATTGACCCTTTTTTCATATCTACCCTTTTCAATTCTTAAAGAATGATTGCTAATTCTAAATTTGGTTAGCATATAACGTCTATTTTGATTCTTAATGTTTAGGTATCTTTCAAACTGAAAAGAGCATTTAAATTTGAAGTATGTATCTAATTTGCCCTGATCTTTCGGTAGAGAGTCTCTAACTGATTTCCAAGATTTTAAAAATTCTTCTCTAACCCGTTTTATAAGTATTGATTTGAATACAGACGACCTCGTGTAAAAGTACAAATTGATGACAAATGTATACATTGAAACCCCCGTAGACGTTTACGGAGTTAAATTGTGTACTTGGTGAAGGAATTTAATCTTTTGAACTTTTAATACCCTTCTTACTCTCGTTGTATGGGTAAAATTGAATGTTTGGGGCGATTTTCATGAAAAATTGGAATTATCAGCATTTAAGAATTTTGCAAAATTAAAAGTTGAATTGTTGAATATCTACCCATGATCACCCATAAACCATGTGCATGATCTTATTTGTGATATATGGGAGCTCTTGTGTGTTTTGGACTTTGAAATGATATATTATTAGACCCTTATACAATGTTTAAGCTTTTCAAGATTTTTAGTGGTCTCATTTTCCAACATTGTATAACAACTGGTAAATTAGGCATAATAACTAGATCAAATGACGAGATTAATTTGTCTGAAAGGAATTGACAGATAAAAAATCGTCATTATCGCAATTTTTTCAGGGGGAGGGGTACATTTTTTTTTATCCCAGGACCATTGTAATGAATATTAAATGAGCTTTAATTTTGTACCACATTTCAGTGCATCTTACTTATCCATAGAAAATTATGGAGCTTGGAAGATGAAGTTAAGGTTTAAACGAGAGTACAGGGATTTCGAGTTATGTACTATAACACTGGGTCTATACTGTCTATGCGTGCTGCTTATTACGTGTTTACATGTTTTATTTTGAAGAGAGGATATAAAAGGACTGAAAAACTTGGCCTGGATCATAAGTGTGTAGGTGCTTGTGGGGGGGGGGGGGGGGTGCGCGAAAAGTGATTTCAACCCATCTCAAAACTAACGATTATCTCCTTCTCGCATAGCTCTGTCCATAGCTGATTTTGGCTTTCCTCTTTAGATCATATTGTCTGTTGTTCTCTATCAGCTTTTACACATGTTTGTGGATTTCCAAATGGTTTGATTTGATTTGCACTGAAGAAACATAAGTCAGTTGTCGAAACGCGCATATGCACAAATCTTATTTACAGTAACGTGGGTATTTCTAAATTATAGCCTATATCTTTATTTCCACCTCCTGGTATTCATTTCTTATTCAGATTGAAAACCCGGAAATGCGTGCACCATTATACAATTGAAATCGGTATATGGTCCCTTTGAGAGATAAATGAGTTTTGGAAAAGGCTTTTATGCACATTAGTTCACTAATATACTGTATTATATTTACTCAGTGCATAGCAAATCGGTGTTTCTACAATGAAACTAGCCACAAGCGTGATGATTTCGACTTTCCAATAGTGAACTTCCCGTTTTTGAGCACTAATATTCCCACTTCTCCGGCATATTGCGTGTAAATTTCACAAATATGGCGTGTACATTTCACAACTCATTCGCTATTGCCGTGCCTGTAGTTTGTACAGCGATTTTGTCAACAGAGCGAAATTACTGTCTCAAAAACTTATACATCAAGGGTATGTTTAGTCATTGTTGCAATTGTCACTACAGAAGTATTACGGTCGTCACCAAGATTTGACAGACCATTACAATGTTTATGTTTCACAAATGAGAACAGATATCTTTGGGTAGATCCAGAGTTTGTTACCGGACTGATAACACCGACTGTGACAAAACTGGACTTTTCACTGGCAGTGTGACGGGTGCCACGCGTTGAGCAGATTATGCTTACCCTTCCGGAGCACATGATGATACCTCAATTTTTATAGGGGTTCACACTGCTAGTGCTTTAGTTTTGTGACGTTCTTGTTATTTTTTGGTTGTTTTGTCTTTGTCATACTGTCTCAATTCGTGTTGCTGTGAATTGCCGTGATTTTGGATTTATGATTTTAGAATTTCCCCTTTCCTCGTTCTTGATTCGGTATTCGTTTGGCGATGTACTCCCACAGACTTTGTATATTCCTCAGTCATCCGATATGGAATATCCAGCGCATGACGTCTATTGACCAATCAACGCTTAGGACTTAATTTTAGGTATGGTATTTTTGTATGTACCTGTCTGATTACTAGCAGTTACTCTTTTGTTTACATAATTGATCTTCTGGTTGGTGATGTTGTGATAAGTCTGTAAGCTTTGTCTGGTCTCAGTCTCTAAGGAATGGATTTTGTGGTTGGTACTGTTCTGATAATTCTGTAAGCTTTGTTTTGTCTCAGTCTCCAAGGATTCAATTTTCTGATCGGTGTTGTTCTTGTAATTCTGAAAGCTTTGTCTGGTCTCCGTCTCTAGGGATTCAATTTTCTGATCGGTACTGTTCTGATAAGTCTGAAAGCATTGTCTGGTCTCCGTTCCTAGGGATTCAATTTTTTTATTGGTAATATTCCAGTTATGTCGATTTTCTCTGGTCGCAGTCTCCAGAGTGGCAATTTTGTGTTGGGTGTCTCTGGTAAGATTAAGCAATGCCACAAAGTCTTGACCGCGAGCACTCGAACTGGATACCAGCAAACTCAGCTGTGTGACTGTTTTAGTCGTTGTATGCTCCAACAATTCAACACTTGATTGTAAATTTGTTAAATTTCTTAAGTTTCCAGCTGAGACTGAATGTGTAAAGGTGTCTAGCTCTGCTTTTAAATCCCTCGTTTTGTTTTTACAAGAATAAACGGCATTTTGAAGGGCTCGGGTTATGTTGTTTTTCATTGCAGTTAGTTCCTGATTTAATCTGTTATTGTCACTTTTGACTTGCATTAATTCCTGTTTAACATGAAAAAGTTCATTTTGCAAATCAATTATTTCCTGAGAGGATCCATTTGAAACATGACTGAAGTTAGAAGTCTGTTTTAACGATGTTACTTCGTTGTTTAGTTTTAGAATTAATTGTTCCATTTTTTGCGCATTTTCTTTCTCACCGGCAAGTAAACTTAAAAGGTGGAAATAACGTTGATCTGTAAGTGATGTCCCTAATCCAGTTTTATTGTTTTCTAGTAAGAATCCACAAGAAGAAGAAATGACCGAAAAAAAGAGAATGACAAACGTGTAATCCATCATAATGACTGTTCATTCAAACTAACAATTATTTTAATCACAGCATGTAGCATAGAGACCAAGTACAAGGTTATTGAATTAGTTCTTTTTGCCCAGCCCTAGAGGAATGTTTTAAACCTTGTGTAAACACTTGTTGACATGATAAACATACAAATCGTTAAAAGTCAAACCTCTCTTAATAACGCTGCATACATAAACATTAAATTTTTAGTTAAAATGAACTTTTACTACACATTAAAGAATTTCATATAATCTTCTTATAAAAATAGCAATATCGCTACAATGAATTATGCAGATGACCATTTCGACAACATATTCTCGTCAGTATAATGTTATGTTATCAGCCCAGATCTAGAGGAATGTTTTGAACTTTGTATAAATACTAACGAGTTAAACCCCTCTGAATAACGCTGCATATGTAAACATTAAACTTTTAGTTAATATAAATTTGATTTACCACACTTTTTCTTATGAAATCGGGGTATTAAAATAACAAAACACCGAGATTTGAATTTTTGAATTTGAACATATTTTATTTGCTACACAAAAAGGATAAGACACAAGTTTATCCTAAATACAAGTTAAAACTTTTATGTAATTAAAGGTATAATATAAGTTTATGAACGAAAAAAAGAATACGTGCAAAACAAAATAATAATGACGTGTGTTTGTGTGTGTGTGTGAGTGTTGCTCACATGGCATTTCAAACAATTAGAAATCTTTCAGACCTTAAATGTACTCATAAACATTCTTGATTTTTTTTCATTTTCATTATTAGTAAGATTGTGGTGAGTTGGAAGTCTATTACAAAATCATTCGGCAACCAGTCAAGACTTTGATTTAAAAAAGTCGCATTTGATTGTAATTTGGTCAATAAAAAAAGAAATGACAGGAGTCCTCTCAGACAGCATCACATGGGCATGACGGGTTAGAAATTATATTTACTCTGTATAAGTCATAATTGAGGAATGAAGCAGAACATCGAAGCTGTGTTAATATTATATGGGTCTGTGCCATAATAACCTGGGACTTTATTTTATCAGTATTTTTTTTTCTTAGTTCGTTTTTAAAATTTGAAAGAGAGTTGACATTGCGTTTTTGAAGACTTAGTTCGTTCCATTGGCGAATAAATGAAGGAAAGAAAGAGTCATAATATCATCTCCATTGCGTAGGGGATAATTAGTTGTTGTTTGGATTTTACAAAGATAGCTTTGAGCATTATTATTTTAGATATTGTAAAACATTTGCAGTTTAGTACTTTTTTCCTAATCGAGATTTGAGCAACAATGAGTTCTGCAGATGACCATTTTGATAACTTTTTTTTCTTATGTGGAGATAAAAACCAAAACATTTGATTGACAAAGACCAAAGAAAAAAAAACCGGTATGTCATTTGTTTCAAGAGCATTTAACAACTTTTTTATGTCATATTTTCCGTGAAATACTATTTTCTTTCTGATATAATCATTATAGACTCAATTGCGCTAATTACTGAGGATTCAAACTTCAAATAATGTTTTCAGGGACCTTCACTTTTAACATTGATCTCACTTTGCAGGATACTTCTTCATGAGACATTTTTTGAATTCCCTTCTCTTTTCATTTTCAATAGTTTCGGGATATATGCAAAACACCCTGAAATTTGACATAATGTTTTTTTTTCTTTTTGACCCTCAATAAATAACTATTGATTCAATAGTTTGGACCTTATGTAAAAAGTAGACCTAAAGAAGACTGATTTTCTTTATCAAATTTCAGCAGCCTTAACCTAACATTCAGAGAACAAGGTCTCAAGTGAAAGATCATTTGATAATGTATTTCCCATTTTTAAGTATAAATTTGGCCAAGTTTACTTATGGTCTGATAAAGAATGCTGAAGTTAACTGTGAACCATATTTTTTCTTAAAATTCACACACAAAAGATATTAACGGAAACACCTAAAACGACCGAAAATCACAATCATATATAGAGAAAAAAAATGTTGTTTCCGGATTGGTGTTAGTTTTCATAAGTCATCATCCATCTGGATATTACACTAGAAAAACACAAATAAAAAGACACCCCCCCCCAAAAAAAAAAAAAAAAACAAAAAACAAAACAAACGCGAACAACGATAGGAAGACTAAAAAGCGGCACTTAAAAAGCTAGCGGTAGGGTAAACCCTCCTCTTTCTCTATCCTGTTTCCCTTTTTTATGATAAAATTACAAAGAAAACCAAATACAGGTAGAAAACTAACTCCAATCCGGAAAACAACAATTTTTCTCTACAAGTTTAGTATATTTTAATATCTTATCTCGCCCATGGTTTTTTATTGGGTCCGTGTTGTTCATCTTTGTGTGTGTGTGTCTTCATTTTCTTTTCTGTGCCGTACTCACAACAGGTTTTGTGCCTGTCCTAAGTCAGGAATATGTTGGTCATTGGCTTGTCCTTGTCTTCTTATAAAATTTTAGTTTCTTGATATTCGGGTTATTGGATGTGGTGTGTTTCTATTCAACTTTTTTACTGTTTTGGGGCCATTTAGGGCTTACTATATGGTGTGACGTTCCTCACTGTGTTGAAGACCGTACGGTGACCCCTAAATGTTTTGTTTTGTGTAGTTTTAACCTGGATATGGGATGTTGTCTCCTTGACATTTACCCCATTTCATTTCTTTTTCATGTTGTGTCTACGTTTCTTTGTTTTTTCCAATATTGTCCTTGAATTCTTCGTTTTGGATTGACGGTTCGGTTCTCACTTACTTTAAGCCACTGTGACCTTAACCTTAGGAGTAGCAAACATTGTAGGTCAGGTTCTAGCCCGAGACCCGATTTTATTTGGAAACATGCAATATCTAAATTCAAGGAAATTTTGTTAAAACCTTTGGAGTATCTCCCATATGCATAGCTATGCCCTTAGATGATTTTGGTTTCCTAATTAGATTGGTTATTTGTTCAGCTTTACACATATTTCGGTATATAGATTTCGAAATGTCTTGATTTGATTTGATCTGCACTGAAGAGACATAAGTTGTCGAAATGCGCTTATGCAGACACTAAATTCACAATAACTTCGGTAATTTGTTATTTATTGTTTACATCAGTCATATCTTGATTGGTACTGTTCTGATAATGCAGGAAGTTTTGTCTGGTCTCACTCTATAGGGCCGCAATTTTGTGTTGGGTATCTATGGTTTGATTAAGCAATGCCACAAAGTCTTGACACAGAGCACTGGAAGAATTTGATGCCAGCAAATTCAGCTGTTTATAGTTTCAATCGTCGTATACTCCAAAGATTCGACATTTGACTGTAGTTTGGTTATGTTTCGTTATGTTTGGTTATGATATCTCTTCCTCTGCTTTTACTGTTTTGGTTCCGATATTACAAGAATAAACGTCATTTTGAAGTGATTGAATCTTGTCGTTCTTCAAAGTTAGTTCCTAATTTCGTTTCTTATTGTCACTTTTGACTTGCACCAATTCTTGTTTGAGTAGGAAAAGTTCATTTTTCAAATCAGGCATTTTTTTTAGCGAAAACACTTGTAACTTGGCTCAGATTAGAAGTCTGCTGTAACAATGTTACTTCATTGTTAAGTTTAAGAATGAATTTTCTGCAGTAAGTAAATCCAAGAGATGAAAATAACTAGCAAAAATCCACCAGAAGTAGAAATGATAAAAAAAAAAGAAAAAAAAAGAATATTTGTATTCAATCATCATCATCTCAAACTGATCAATTTTTTTAGTTCATGTCTATCTTTATCAGTATGTTTTGCCGAGACTTTTCTAGATATGATACAAATACAATTCAATATTTGAAAACTTATCTGGATAACGGTGCATATCTTTATAAAGTTTTTATTTTGCAATGAAATTTTATTTACCCGCCAATATCATTTCTTCTAAGGAAGTCGTGTTCTTGGAACAAGATTGCAGATAATTTGAGTTCTGCAGATTTTCATTTCGACAAATTCTAATATTTGCTTTTCGGTGCAGATATAAGAAGCAGTTACAAGTTTTACTTTATTAATAAGCTTTCCTGACTCTGCAATAAAAAAAATCTTTTTTTTTAAAGTTGAAACATTGTGTATTAACGAATTTATCGCCAAACGAATACCGAGGTAATAACGTGAAAGGGGGAATCATAATGATGATACCTCAGTTTTTATAGGGGTTCACACCGCTAGTGCTTAAGTTTTGTGGCGTTCTTGTTCATTTTTGTTTATTTGTTTTGTCTTTGTCATACTGTTTCAATTCGTGTTGCTGTGAATTGCGGTGATGTTGGATTTATGATTTTAGAATTTCCCTTTCCTCGTTCTTGCTTCGGTAATCGTTTGCCGATGTAGTATAAAACATATCCATTGATGGACGGCCGTATGGGTTTGTAACACAAAGAAAATTGCCAAATGAATTACACACATACACAGGAGTGAGAACTTTTGTCATGCAAACACCGTTGTGTCAGTCGCCTAGAGCACCACTTTTCTGAGCACAGCGCAATAGAAGTTGTGAGAATTACCATTGATAACACCACTTTTCTGAGCACAGTATAAGCTTACTTTATTCATATAAGTATTCATACATATATACAATACAGGCAGAGCATAAACAGGAAAGGATTCAGAATCAAACTATAACGCTTATATAAATCTGCTACTGTACTGAATTAAAAACACATGATAAAACCTATGCTCTTTATCATATAATGTACAACGAAATTAAAGTACTGATCGATACTAAATAAAATTACCACCCTTGCATAATGCCATTAATAGTATTCCATAGAATAGCCCAATAAGCCAAAACCAATCTTCCTGGTAGCACAATTCAAAAAATTACTTAAACAAATGTTTCTTCAAACAGATAGCATATATCTAAAACAATGCCTGATTAGGATTTATGATAATTTAATATTTTTGTATTTCAGTCACTGATATATTGCAATGTTAAACACGATTCCAGGATTGGTTAAATAAACATTTCCATTTCTTTTCCTAATTCTTTACTTTTTTCAATTACAAAGTCAAGATAACAGTAAACACCTACAATGGCCGAAAGTTACAATCACAAGCCACAACACACAAGAGAACTGCACTACAAATAACACATAACAGACTAAAGACAAACATAAATAACTATAAAAACTCGGGATATCCGGACTTGGTACCGGCAATAGCAAAAACTACCGGTAGGGTTAAACCGATTTAGGGGTACCCAAACCTCCCCTTTCTCTATCCCGTCTCCCTACAGTACAATAAACATACGAATAAAACCCAATACAGGTAGATTAATGCTCATTAAAATTATTGCAGTTGGATTTAAAATATGTGTTGTTGTCTCATGTTCATTTACTCCATATCCTTTCGTAAAATACTAACTCTATGACCACTATTTTGAAAAAAAGGAATGTGACAAAACGTAATTTAGAAAGAAGGATCAAAGAGTGCTCGCCGCTTAACTGCCGGCTAGCTAAACAGCCTAGTCTGCTTGTAAAACCCTGTCGCACTACGGAAGAAAAATCAAACTCAAAACTTCCCAAAGGGTTTGGTAAAGAGTAATCATGTATTTCAGTAGATATCGGCAGTATCAGTGAGAGGCCAGTATAATGTGTAAAATCTTTAGGTCACTTGAAACCAAAGCCAATTTAACGGATTCGTTTAGAATATCGAGTACTTTTTACAATTCAAGTAATTAAAGTAAATAGTCACATTTCTCTTGAAACTGTTACAATTCTGTTGTAAACTTAATTGGCTGACTCTTTCAGACTGCAAATCTCTGCCTATCTCTAGGTATATGTGCTCTTTTTATGTTTTTTTATGTGCAACAACAATTATACTGTTGTACTGTGTTTCTTGCTTGACGTTGCGTGTTTGTTTGTTTGTTATGTTCATATTCAATATCTGATAAGTTTATTTTGAATTGAATTTTTGTTTAACTTTTTGTCATCCCGCACTTTTCTGAAGAAAATGCAGGGATATTGTTTTCGTCCCGTCCGTCTGTCCGTCTGTCTATTGGATGTAATTTGTCAGTTGAAAACCTCGCTCATTTTTGGTGTAGGGTTTTAATTTTGTTATTGTATATGCTGTAGATGCACAATGAGTCTATTTTTACACATGTGAACTTGTCCGTGGAACTCCTCCTACATTTTTTGATTAAGTGTTTTAGTTTTTTTATAGAATTGTTGCATATATGTTGCAGATGCTCAAAAAGCTTTCGGATTTTGATATTGGTCTTGTTGCAAACGAGAGGCCTAAGATGTCTATTTTTACACATGTGAGCTTGTCCGTGGAACTCCACCTACATTTTTTGATAAAGAGTTTTAGTTTTTTATAGAATTGTTGCATATATGCTGCAGATGCTCAAAAAGCTTTCGGATTTTGATATTGGTCTCGGTGTAAACGAGAGGCACCGAGATGTCTATTTTTACACATGTAAGCTTGTCCGTGAATCTCCTCCTACATTTTTGGATTAAGTGTTTAATTGATATAGAATTATTGCAGATATGCTGCAGATGCGCAATAAGCTTTCGGATTTTTTATATTGGTGTTTGTGCCACAAAGAGGCCCAAAGATGTCTATTTTGACACATGTTAGCTTGTCAGAGGAACTCATCCTACATTTTTGTACTTATATATTTAATTTTGTTTTAGAATTTTTACATATGGTCTGAAGATGTACAATGAGCTTTCGGAATCTTTATTCCGGTTCCATCTTTGGTTAATTTTTTGAAAATGATCTTTGGTTAATTTCTTGAAAATGTCAAAGACTCATATTTCTGAATTTTATGCATATTAACTTGTATTTTTAAGCATATTAACTTGTATTTTGGGGAAGTGTTTGGAAAAAAATGAAGGTCTGAATACTTAGAATTCTGAAATATAATTCGAATTTTAGTAAATACCCTGAAGTCTCAAAAACCACCTATTATTTGGAATTCTACCCAGCAATCTCACTTTAAAAATTTCCTTCAATTAGGACAAACATTTTCACCAATTTAATTTTGAAAAAGTTTGGTAAACTTCCCGAAAGTCTCAAATATCACTTATTTTTTTAGAATTCTACCCAGCAACCATATATCCTTGTATTCATTTTTAGTAAAATTTTGAGTATATAAAGTTTGAATTCCAAATTATTTTGAAAAGTTAGACCCAGGGTTTATAGCAACTATTTTCTGTTTCAAGCAGGGCAGTGCGGGGATGGCCATCATTTCTGATGGCACCACTTCTAGTTTTTGTTTGTTTCTTTTTTCTTTTGTTAGTTAATATGTAAAAATAAGTGAAACTTTCTGTTTTTCAAGTACTGTTTTACCGTTACAATGATTTGAATCGAGCAATAAAGAAACACACAAGGTATCAGTGATAATACATTTTATGGTGTTACATGGCACGCTATCTGATTTTTATTATAGTTACAGCGAGTAAGGACCATAAACATATAACTGACTGTCTAATTTTACCGACAAAGTATCTCCGACATTCAGACTTACAGCCACAATACCTGTCCCTGTGTTATAATGTAAACCACTACTACTTTTTCTATAAGCAATGTAAATATAGGATATCATGTCAATGTTTTTGTACAACTTGTATGATGCAGCATCTGACTCTGACATAATGAACACGGAGAACAGGTAAATTCCAGAAACTTCACATGTAAACTTTCCAGAACTTTGGAATGCACTCAGGTTATTTATTCCATATCTGGTTTTAGTGTTTGGGAACTCTATTACTGATCCACTAGGGAAGGGCCCAAATTCAGCACATGATGTCAAAACCATTGAAAGCATAAAAATCATTATAGGTACCTTAGTTTTATAGGTACATTAGATTTATAGGTACATTATACATTTAATGAAATTAAATTTCAGACTTATAAGAATCAGTGGCCAATAAGTGATTACTTGAACTTCACAAGGAACTAAAATTGCAAGGTGAGCCCTTACTTCTAAGCAAAATTTACCAGTACGTTAAATGTGGACAGAAATAAGTAGATTAACTGGAACATATAAATAAAAATTTATAACTGTATCAGGATGCTGATACAAAAGTCTCCCAAACGAACTCCCAAATTAGAAATCAGGACTATTAATCACTTCCTCACAACCTATGCCTCCCGTTTATTGAGTTTTAAACAAATCTGAGCACTTTGATTTTTCCATCCTTTTTTCCGTTTCCATGGCAACAGTTGCAATTTTGAAGTCTTGGAGAGCGGAAACCAATTTCCTACATCTTAGGTAACCTTCCTGTAGTGTTTCATCCAATTCTGATCATTTTCATTTTCCCGCCTTTTTTGGCATTTCCATGGCAATGGTCACGATTTTGAAGTCTTGGAGACCAGAAACCCATTTCCCATGTCCTAAGCACCTTCCTGTAAAATTTCATCCAATTCAGAGCACCTGTTCTCCGTGTTCATTTCCCGCCCTTTTTTGGCATTTCCATGGCAACGGTCACGATTTTGAAGTCTTGGAGACCAAAAATCATTTTTTTAATGTCCTAAGCAACTTTCCTGTAAAATTTCATCCAATTCTGAGCACTTTCACTTTCCCGCCTTTTTGGCCGTTTCCATGGCAACTGGTGCCATTTTGAAGTCTTGGAGACCAGAAACCAATTACCCATGTCCTAAGCAACCTTCTTGTAAAATTTCATCCAATTCAGAGCACCTGTTCTCCGTGTTCATTTCCCGCCTTTTTTGGCATTTCCATGGCAACGGTCACGATTTTGAAGTCTTGGAGGCCAAAAATCATTTCCCAATGTCCTAAGCAACTTTCCTGTAAAATTTTATCCAATTCTGAGCACTTTCACTTTCCCGCCTTTTTGGCCGTTTCCATGGCAACTGGTGCCATTTTGAAGTCTTGGAGACCAGAAACCAATTACCCATGTCCTAAGCAACCTTCTTGTTAAATTTAATCCAATTCTGAGCACTTTCATTTTCCGCCTTTTTTGCCGTTTCCATGGCAACCGGTGCCATTTTGAAAATTCCAAGACCTCATTGCACTTCTTGGTATAGGGTTCCACCTTCCTATGAAGTTTGGGCAAGATTTGACCAGTTGTCTCTGAGAAAATGGTCGGACAAATTTTGGCGGAAAGAGAAGAAGAAGATCAAGAACAAAAAAAAATAATATAAAGAATTGAGTAAAAATAATAAGTCTCCCCAAACTTCGTTTGGGAGACTTAATAAATGATGTAATAATGCCTCATGGAATCGATAGAAGAAAAGTATATATGCTCGTTCTGAGGTATTTCTAAATTGGTTTAAGGATGTTCGCTGGTTAGTTTTGAAATAACAAGGATATCAGTTAAATGTGATTTTTGTTAGAAAATTGCAAAAAGAAATAATTAAAGCCGAGAAAATTGATAGGTTACCGATGAAATATTTGAGATACAAGTGTTTCAAAAAATGGCGGGAAACTGAACTCCTCTGCAGTTTTCATAAGTATAACATGAGCAATGTTTATCCAATAATGAATGTAACAAAATAACACCAGTTGAATAAAATTTTGTTAGAATTCTCCCAAAGATATATAAAATGAAATTAACGAAATAAATGTGGGGGTCACCGAGCAAAATATTACTAAGCTTTTGAATGGATAAAACCAGAGAAGTCCGAAAATCTGACAGAAATGCATAAACATGACAAGCGAACATCCTTATCAACGGCAGAAGAATACCAAAGGAACAAGGAATATAGCTATAACAAAAATCAAAGTCCAAAGACATGGCAAAAACGAAAATACTAAATAAACAAAGACAAGGATATGAGACAGCCTCAAGTCACGGAAATACATACACTACAATTAAAACGAAGGTCCTTATACTGTGAACTCCCATTAAAACTGGGAGTGACATCATGTGCTCCAGAAGGATAAGCATGCCCTGCACCGCAAGTGGCACCCGTCACACTATCAGTGAGTCAATCCAGGTTTTAGTGAAAACCGGTTTTGTTGAATCCATGAAGATGTGAAATCCAGCTGAAAATGTCCGTTTTCTTCTGGGACACCGACACGTCAAATCTTTCAATGATTTCATGATGGCAGGTATATAATTTCTTGAGTAATGAAGTTACAAAGGCTGAACAAATCCCTGATAATGCAACTTTTGGGACAGTGTTTTTGCTCTATTCAAAAAGTGTTTATTGTCTTTTGTGTCCATTGTACCCTATTTGAATGTATGTTGCTGATATTTAAGTTGTTAAGAAAGTGAAAAATCCTTTTAAGTTTTAACACTGCTCTAAACATGTAAGCACAGTTCTGATTTGGACAGGTATAAATTCCTAAAATAATACAAAGCCTAGACGGAAAAAATGTTGGTTTTTTATTCAAATTCCATCAAGAACTACCACATTTATGCAATGATATTTGGTATTTTTTGTTTTTGTGTGAGTCAATTTTAAATGGTTTACCTACATTTTCAACATTTAAATGTATATGCAGAAAATAAATTTCTGCGCATATGCAGAAAATAAATTTACAGTAACTTCGGTATCTAGTTATTTGTTACCACTGGGTCGATGCCACTGCTGGTGGACTGTTAGTCCCCGAGGGTATTCACCAGCCCAGTAGTCAGTACTTCGGTGCTGACCCGAAAGCCGATTATTTTTGCTAAAATTTTGTAAATTTTATTGAAAACTAAGGAGCATCTCCCTCGTGCAAAGCTCTGTCCTTAGCTGATTTTGGCTTTACATTTAGATCACTTGGGTTATTTGTTCTCTATCAGTTTTTAAACATCTTTGAGTTTATGGTCTTCCAAACGTTTAGATTTTATCTGCACTGATGAGACATAAGTTGTCGAAATGCGCATATGCAGAAAATAAATTTACAGTAACTTCGGTATTTAGTTATTAAATACGTTGCTATAGCCCATTTTCATATTTATTTACCACCCGACTTTGACTTTGTTTTTTATAATGTTTTCAACGAAGGGAAGTAACTTACTGTCCCGATAGTGTGGTTTACGGGTCTATTGTAGCCCACCAAAAATTTTCAAACTAGTAGCTCATTATCCTAAAGAGCCCTAAGAATTGGACTACATATGTATTTGTATTGTGTATTGATGTATATACCTGTCTGATTTACGGCAGTTATTCTTTTGTATACATCATTTATCTTCTGATTGATACTGTTCTGGTAAGTTTGGAAGTCTTGTCTGGTCTCATTCTCCAGGGTCACAATTTTGTGTTGGGTGTCTTTGGTTAGATGAAGCAATGCAATAAAGTCTTGACCGCGAGCACTGGAACTTGATCTCAGCAAATTCAGCTGTGTATTAGTTTTAGTCGTTGCATGCTCCAATGATTCAATATTTGATTGTAGTTTGTTATATTTCTCAAGTTTGAATCCTTAAATATGTCTACCTATACCTTTAATGTTTTGGTTTCGCTTTTAAAAGAATAAACGTCATTTTGAAGGGCTTGAAACTTGTCGCTCTTCACAATTAGTTCCCGATTTAATTTATTAGTGTCACTTTTGACCCGCATTAATTCCTGTTTAACCTTAAAATTTTCCTGATTTAAAGATTTTACTTCCTTCTGAAGTGCACTGAGTTCATTTTTCAAATCAGCCATTTCTTGAGAGGACCCATTTTCAAAATGGCTCAAACCAGAAATCTGTTTCAACAATGTTAATTCGTTGTTGAAATTTAGAATGAATTGTTCCATTTTTTGCCCATTTTCTTTCTCTACACTCAGTAAACTTAAAAGATGGAAATAACGCGAATCTGTAAGGGATGTCCCTGATCCATTGTTGTTTTCAAGCAAAAATCCGTCAGAGACAGAAATAACCGAAAAAATGAGAATTAAGAACTTGTTGTCCATCATATAAGTTTAAAATCTCATGTGTAGACTTTGTTCAAGTACTATTATCTAAATTTATGTAAATTCTAAAACCTAAGGATTAACTCCCTCCATCGTAGTTTTGTCCTTAGCTTTATTTGATATTACTGATTATTCGGATTTCGTTTGGTTTTATGCATTGCAAACATTTTTTTTGAAATTATGGATTTCCTTTGTTTGGGTTCTAGTGCTGCTGATGAGGAATTAATTTCCGAAATGGCCATACAGCATATTCAAATTATTGCAGTTGGAGTTAACATATGTGTTATGGTCTCATGTTCATTTACTCCATGTCCTCTCGTGAAATATTTAATACAGGAGTTTGTCTTTTATTGCAGTGTGGAGTTGGTAAAACAATTCCCCGTGGTAGAGATATATGCTCTTTATTTTTCTTAGATATGGTGTACTTGTACATGAGATAATATCTCATGTGTAGACTTTGTTTAATTACTATTATCTAAATTTATGTAAATTCTAAAACCTTAGGATTAACTCCCTCCATCGTAGTTTTGTCCTTAGCTTTATTTGATATTACTGATTATTCGGATTTCGTTTGGTTTTATGCATT
>MJUU01045707.1:40852-50984 GCA_002080025.1 Modiolus philippinarum
AAATATTTAATACAGGAGTTTGTCTTTTATTGCAGTGTGGAGTTGGTAAAACAATTCCCCGTGGTAGAGATGTATGCTCTTTATTTTTCTTACATATGGTGTACTTGTACATGAGATAATATCTCATGTGTAGACTTTGTTCAATTACTATTATCTAAATTTATGTAAATTCTAAAACCTAAACCTAAGGATTAACTCCCTCCATCGTAGTTTTGTCCTTAGCTTTATTTGATATTACTGATTATTCGGATTTCGTTTGGTTTTATGCATTGCAAACATTTTTTTGGTTCTAGTGCTGCTGATGAGGAATTAATTTCCGAAATGGCCATACAGCATATTCAAATTATTGCAGTTGGAGTTAACATATGTGTTATGGTCTCATGTTCATTTACTCCATGTCCTTTCGTGAAATTTTTAGTTTTGTTTCAAACTGAAAAACGATTTTAGTCCAAGGTCATCTTTATCAGTACTTTTTTCTAAGCTTTTGAGGAATGTTTTGAACCTTTTTCAGATATGATTCAAATAAAAATCAATATGTATTCAACTTATCGGGATAATCATGTATGTGTTTATATAGATTTTTTCATATTGTATGATTCAAATAAGATATATAATATCCCAAAAACTTTGCGGTAAAGAAATATCAAAATGTCAAGATTACCGTTTATTTGAGTTTATAGATTGCCATTTCGAAAACTGATGTCACTACAGATATAGACCATGCATTTGAAAGCAAAGGACTAAAGAAGGAAAAATTAGTAGGTCAAATGTTCCTAGAACAATGTCTTTTCGAAGATTGTGGCAAAATGTTCCGTTACTGATTGTCTTAATCCCTTATGTCTAATTTGTTTCTTTGAGAAACACTATTTTCATGGTAGTATTAACATTCTGAATAAAGGTATACAATATTATTAAGGATTTTAACATAGAAATGTTTTGGGAAGGACAAAGCATTGTTTATGCTTCGGTATTCGTTTTCCGATGTATTATGTTTGTCTCTAGTCTGTTATGTGTTCTTTGTAGTGCGTTTCCCTTTTGGATTGTGGCATGTTATTCTTAATTTAGGCCATTATAGGTGTTAACTATTATCTTGACCTAGTAATTGGGAAGGACCTTGACCTTTGACATTTACCCAATTTTGTAGACCATTTCTATATTGAACATTTTGAATTAACTTTCTGAATTAAAGTAGGCAGCAGGCAAAATTATAAGGGATTTTGAAATTAAAAATGTTTTAAGAAGGAATTTGACCTTTCACATTGACCCCATTTTGTCGGCCATTTCTTCACATAAAAATTCGTGTATGAAATGTCTTATTGCATCTTCAACTGTTTTGACCTAGGATCAAAGCAGATTGAAATTAAACTCGAAAGTCGTATTTTTGGTGCAGAAGACCCTAACGTATGGACCAATGATTTGGACCCGAGGAAACAATTGTTTACCCTAAAGAGACGCACATTTTCTCTACCAAATTTCATTAGCTTTACATTACCGTTATGATTTTTTTCAACAAGAAAGTCTTCAAGGGTCATTTGATGATCTCTGTCTCATTTGATAAGTAAGCATTTGGCCAAATTTATTTTTTTCTGATAAACGATGCTGAAGATAACCGGAAAATATTTTCTTAAACTTTTTAGTCTATTTTTAGCCTCCATGATCTTAAGTTTAGGATAGCAACCCTTAAACCAACACAGTGTGTTGTCTCATGATAAGTACAGAAGTGGCCAACTTTAGGTGCTCTCTGATGAAATATACTGAAGTTATTATCAAGGAAATTTTCTTGCACTTTGAGTCTATTTTTAGGACATATGAACTTGACCTTGAGGGTAAAAACCCTTAAATTAAATCAGTAGAGCTCTATCTGAGATGAGCATGCATGTGGCCAAGTTTGAAAGCTAAGTAGTATAAATGTACCGTTTAGTTCGTATTTGTCGAGGTGCCCGTCGAGGTGCTGTTGAGATGCTACTGTAGTAATACTATATTAATGTCTTCGTATTGGTCGGGATGCTGTCAAGGTGCAGTCGAGGTGCTGATGTACTATTAGTGTTGACCTTTGGTATCGTCATTTATGTCTCGCCTTTAGCTTTGGTCTCACCTATTCAAGTGCTTCTGTACTAATATTTGATTGGTTTATATTTGTCGAGGTGCTATTGTTCTAATAGTATCTTCTATGGCTTCGAATTTGTCGAGGTGCTACTGTATTAAATCTTATCACATGGGTTTGTATATGTCGAGGTGCTTTTTTTATTCATATTATATATCAGGGTTCGTATTTGTGGAAATACTGATAAACTAACAAATCATTTTATTGCGTTCGAATTTGTGGAGGTGCTACTGTATTAATACTATACATCATGGGTTCGTATATGTCGAGGTGCTTTTGAAATAATATTACATATTATAGGTTCGTATTCGTCGAGGTGCTTTTGAAATAATACTATATATAAAAGGTTCGTATTCGTCGAGGTGCTGTCGAATTGCAGTCGAGGTATTGATGTACTCTTAGTGTTTCACCTTTGACCTCACCTTATTTCGGGCTATGTATTGTCCTTTCAAAGATGATTTGATTGGTGAAATTTGGTATCGCCACATGTGTCTCTTTTTCATCTAGGCTTTAGAGCTCGCCTTTATTCTGAACTATATATGCAAATGAGATAGATACTGGTGCTTAATCCTAATGGAAACCCTAAACCTTAGCCAAACGTAATTCCTACCCCATTTTAAGACCTTAACATTAACATTAGATCTTAACCTTTTTCTGTTGTGTTGTTAGATAAGCAGTAATGTCTTTGTTCAGATATGTTATGATTTACACTATTCAACTCCAACCTTGACCCAAGCTTTTTTGTTGTTTTATTATCCAAACCCTAGCTATTTTATTTGTGCTTGTCTCTCTTACCCAGTGACCTAACCTTAACTTTGAGCCTAATACTTACATTAATCCTAACCTTAACCCTAAACCCTAATTGTCTTACTTTTTGTATGCATTATTTTGTGTTCTATGAATTCTTATACATTCGTTTTCTGATTTTGATGTCTTTGTTCACGACTAACCCTAATCATTTTTTTTATTTCTATACCCCCATAGTTACTTCCCTTTTTTTATTGTTATTTTAATATTCTCAATAACCGCCTTTTATTCAACCTCTAACTCTATCATAAGCATTAATGACAACTCTATATTCATTTTTTTAAATTTTCGAATGTTATTCTAATAGTCTGCAAATATTAAGTTATCTCCCTTACCCAAACCTTAAAACTGACCAAAGTTCCTATGACAACTCTATTCATATTTTTTCTTCGAATGTTATTTTAATATTCTCTAACTATTAGAGTTATCTCCCTTTTATCTTTAACTTTAGTTGCTATGACAAGTCTTTATTCATTTTTTTCCAATGTTATTCTAATATTCTCTAATTATTAGAGTTATCTCCCTTCTATCCAACCTCTAACATCGCCCATGACTACTATATTCATTTATTTAAATATTTGAATGTTATTCTGTTATTTTTTCGAACTCTAAGTTATTTTCATTTCGTTTGAAATTCATTTTTGAATATTATTATATTTTTTTTCTAATTATGAAAACTCCAAACACATACATTCTCCCTGAACTACATTACTTTCTATTTTCTTGGTGGTCACTCTGCGTTTATCCAGGCTTGTGACTGGCTATCCGATAGGATAGGCCGCATTACCCTCCCTCTGCCCCATTTGTATTTAAGCTATTGGGTGTGCTTTGATTTTGCTGATGTAGAATGTCATATTCGTAAGAAGATGTATTGTCCATTTGGTGTGAGGTCTCTTTTGTCTTATGTATTCCAGGAGATCTTGTTGGTGTACTTCATCGAAAAGCTGGTGAAGATCTTCTTTATTTCTTATTAGCATTGGCACTTCCAAAAATCTGGTGTTATTCTGGCTGGCATTATAGTATCTCAATTCATCCGTTTCTAAATTCCGCAAAATAAAGCCAAAAGAAAAATTATTTTTAAAGGATGATGTCTGTTGATAAAAAAATTCCCATAATTTCTCTGGGATATTTGGTAGAGAGCTGTTGTCCAAAACGAAGTTATATCGATCCTGTACAAGGTTTCCTGTATGTTGTGCGGTGCGAATGCTTGGCCAGTTTTCTAGGTACAACTGTCGAGTGCCACGATCTTCGGGCAAGATATCTGGTTTGGTAGGATCCTCACTGGTTGCTGGTGGGGTAACATTCTTGGCTGATGGGTCGTTTGATATTTTCTTGCTGTTTTCGGGTTGATTTGTAGTTGGTTTATCCCCTTTTCCAGATTGTGATGTGTTGGGTCTGTTCATCATCATCATAAGCTTCGTAGGTTTGGCACCTGGTCTTTCGTGTATAGCATGGTGACGTTTAAGGCTAGATTGGTCGTTAAATAACTGACCACAGACATCACATCTTAACGTGTAGTCATGGGAAGCCTCATGTCTTCTTTTGTTGTCTTCTCGGTCGAACTGTTTCTCACACTTTGTACAGCTGTATTTTTGTTTTTCCTCTGAGTGGCTCTTCGCGTGTCCTTGTAAACTGCTTTTCGGTGTACGTTTTCGGGCATTTATAACAAGCGAACATTTTAACTTCTGGTCAGCAGATTGGCAGTCTGGCGACTGAAGATGCCGTTCGATCGTGCCTCTATATAGTTCAAGTCATTTGTATCGATGGCTGTGATTGGTTTGTTCATTTTGTAACACGGTTTCTGATTGGTTCATTTTCCTGCATTCTGATTGGTCAATCCATGGTAAATGGAGGTTTCTGATTGGTCCACATTATGTACACCTTCAATCCACTTTTTGTTTTAGGAATGGTGACTTTCGGAATGATGGATCTACATCTCCTGTTATTAGCTTATCTGTATTCTGATGGAACTATAGCAGTTGGAACTCAAAGGGAAAGGACTATTTCCATGAAAGTATTTATAGTTTAATATGTAAATGAATATATACTTGAGGGTTAACTCAGTATTGATATAACCTTAGTAGTATTGGCTAAACTTTAATTTGTTGCTGAATAGTACATAAAATGAACCCTTGTTAATTATATCCCTGAAACCTAACTCTAACCGTAAGTACTAGACTTTGACTTGACTAACCAACCCTAAACCCTAATTTTAATGTTGGTATAAAAAACCGAACAGTAACCCATCTGATGTATTTAATGAACTGATTTTTGTAACCCTTACATCATTTAACATATGTAAACCCTTACCGTAACATTAGCCCTAACATTAAGGGTAAATACTAATCATATGATTAAATGATTCCTAATGATCTATTATGATACTAATTATAAACTCTAATCCCAATGGTGACGTCCAACAATAACCTTAAAACTTATAATGATAACCATAACTAACTATTCTGAGGAAAGTAGTTTACCAAAGTAACATCTAATCAAAGACAACATATAATATTATCATAGCTGTTTCTGTTAATGTTAATGTCGAACTCTGTTTTTTAAACCCAAAACCCTTACTTCTGATCTTAACGAACTCTACTAACTAAACTCAGCTCTAACAAACTTTATATGTGAATTCTACCTTTGTGAAATATAAATTTAGGGGTATGTAATCAATTATATTTGTCCATCTGGATTTGAACTTCTTTAATAACGCAATTTAGTGACCTAATCGAAACCTTTTATTTTATTGTTTTAGTATTTGAGATCATTTGTTGTAATATATTCACAAGGGTCACTCTGCATTTCTCCAGGCTTGTGACTGCATATAACTCTTTAGTTATAGGCGGCATTACCCCTTCCTCCATTCCAAATATTTTTGATATGTCGTTGTAATCTTCGTTGGATGGTGGATCACAATCCAATACTGTAGCACACTATCTCTTATCTACAGCATATTTCCGAACTTAGTATCATAGTCTTCTTCTTCTTTGAAACGCTGAACTATTTTCTCCGATCGTCAATAAAGCACGGGAAATGATTCCACGTTTTAAAACCACGGCTATCCAGTATCAAATCCAGTTCAAAGAGATCAACGCTAAAAGTCTTCCTGAAGTTTTAAAAACACTACAGATATTGACGACTCCATTGTATCAGAATTAACTAGTGGGATGAAGGAAGAAGATTAAGTTCAAGTGACGCTTGAATGTAAGGATTTGGATTTTCCTGTCCGACTACCTTTTATGAAAGTCGGACAAATTTCACTAGAGCCCCTGCTTTTGGAAATGGAAAGAGTTCTTCAATTCAACGAACAGTTTACCCCGGACCAGGGCGTTAAACTGAATGTTACCCATGTTGAATTACAAAATGGTGGATCCGCAACGAAGGGTAGAAGGCGGAGCAGGTCTACGGTTGCAGTGTCTGTGTCAAAGAGTTCACCAGAGCAGATTCCAGGAAGAGTCACGAAGCTGCCCACAGCTACGACCTGAAGTGTGAAGTATCTGGCCAATACTTTAATGATGAACTTCGTTGTGCTAGAGCCATCGTCACCGCCAACATCGATGGACATCCCAAGTAGATTTTCAGTAGATATCAGGAACGCCGCATCCAAGAAGAATTAGCCGTTGAATTACACACCAAAGCCGGGGTACCATTAATGTCATGTGGCATCGAAGGGATCAGTTGATTCCAAGCAGCTCTGCTAGATTATCAAGTTCACGTTGTATCCAAAGATCAACACTGGTTCCATCAAAATTTGGGAGAACATTCATTGCAATACATCTGTAGAGACAAAAAGATATGATTTAGGTAATATTTAGTTATGAGTATTATAATTAGTTATGAATATTATATTAGTGATGAATATGAATTAATGACGGGTAATTAATGTACTTTCCATATACGTTAGGTCTCTTTCGGATCACACTTTCGAACTGGTCAGCAGAATGGCAGTCTGGCGATTGAGGAAGCCGGTCGATCGCGCCTTTATATAGTAAAAGTGATTTGTATCGATGGCTGTGATTGGTCGGTTATTTTTGTAAGGGGCGATTTCATTGGTTGATGTTCCTGCATTCTGATTGGTCAATCCATGGCAAATGGAGGCTTAATTGGTTGAAATCCCTGCAATTTGATTGGTCAACATCATGTACAGCTTCAATCCATTTTTTGTTTCAAGAATGTTACAAAAATACCAAAGGTAGTTAGAAGTGAAGCATTAGTTTAAAGTTTTTACTTAGTAACCATGGTGATGTCATGATATTGTGTTAGTAAAAAAAGGAAAATATAGTATTGTAATGATGAAAATGGCGATTTTGATGTATCTGGGTGGTGGTGGTGGTGATTTTCAGGTATTTGGGTGGTGGTGGTGATTTAAAGGTATTCGGATGGTGGTGTTGGTGTTAAATTTCAGGTATCTGGGGGGTGATGGTGGTGGTGGGATAAGAGTTTATGGTGGTGGTGGTGGTGGTGGTGATGGGAGTGTCCATTTGTCGTTTAGCGGCGGCGGCGGTGGTGGTGGGAGTTTCAGTTGGTGGTTTAGCGGCGGCGGCGGTGGTGGTGGGAGTTTCTATTGGTGGTTAAGCGGCAGCGGCGGCGGCGCCAGCAGCAGCAGCAAAACGCCGTAAAAAGGCCGATAAAGACAACAAAATTGTGATACATTCGTCGAAAACACGATATGCAACATGAAAAATGAATACAATAACAACAAAATAATAAAACTTAACGACATTCATATGAACTTGTGCATCGAAACACATGAATTATGAACACGAACACATAAAGATAAAATGAAATAACGTCGAATCTCGTACTGAACGAGACTTGATAAAGGTAACAGATATCAACTTGACAGTGTGACCAATTGATTAAAAAGTATGAACCTTATACCAATAGTTCGGATTAAGACCGACTTCGGTCACGTGATTTCCAGTCTACGTCACTTCCGGTGACATCACCTCCGGCTCCACCACCTCAAATATAAGTTTGCTCGTGCCCATATACTACTTAGCTATCACCCGAAATCAAATTTTTCTTAAAACTAGTCTTTTTATCACATTGAGGATATCAACTTCAAAATCAAGTGGGCTATGTCTCGGGTGATAAGTAAGCATGTAACCGAGCTTGGTTTGCATTTTGTGTAAGGATTGATATAATTTGCTTTGTTTTACCCAATTCTATTTTAGCAAATTTCTTCCCAGTGAGTTGTTTTAAAAGCACAATTTTTTCCAACTACAAATGGAATAACCATTTTCTCTTGTATATCAGCTATTTTAAACACGCAAATATAAAAAGACAACGTTAATTTTGGGTTGACATAGTTGTTGGCTTTTTGTATATGAACTCTTGATTAGCAGGCAAGAAATTCATGCCTGTGTATAAAATGGAAAGTATTATAAGATGTCTCAAGTAAAGAAGGCATGCTAACTGAATTCTGTAACTTATATTAACTGGTTGGTTCCACAGTATTTTAAATGCTTATTATATAATGTATCATATTATTTTTTCAGGTAACATCTGAAAACTGCAAGTTTCTTCATAGTTCCAGGTTATTGCCCAACCCCCAAATATGTACGGATATGCTGTGTTTCTGTCATATTGTTGATGAATATAACCAAAAATTTGTTCAAATCTTATGTGAGCGTTTTGAAAGATGAAAGGAGGGAGTTCAATACAAAATGGCTGCCATTTCCAAGATGACCGTCAAGATACGTCAAAATTTGAACTTTGCCCGATTTCAACGATAACGTTTGGAGCGATATCGGCTATTATTCGCAATTCAATTTAATTATTGTTAGTCTTTGCTTTGTATTTTGTTTAAATTTTCTATTGCTTTTTGTTTTGTTTGTTTTTGATTTCTATTGGTTTTTTTGAAGGGGTAATTACTGTTCTAAATATCTTTGCTTTAATATGTGAAAGCAACTATTACTTTAGGGGTAGTTTAACTGTAACAATGATTTAAGTTAAGGCTTGTATGGAACATACAACACAAGAAACCAGTGTTAATACATTTTTATGATATTACATGGCAGACTAACTGATGTTTATTATAGTCATACACGAGTAAATACCATTATATAACTGACTGTTTGATTTCACCTAAAAAGTATCTACCACATTCAGACTAACAGCAACAACACATGTCCCAGTGTTATAATGTAAACCACTACTACTGCTTCTAAAGTCAATCACAACACAACATATTACGTCATTGTTTTTGTACATCATGTATTCTGCATCATCTGACCTTGATATGATAAACACAGAGAACAGATAAATTCCAAAAACTACACAAGTAAACTTTCCTTAACCTTTTTCAGAAGTTTTACGGTCGATATCACCATCTTTTGGACCGCTATGGGATATCTGTTTCCCAGATAACAAGAGATCTTTCCCTTTAAATCTTAATGGTTGTTTCCTCGACCGTATTTTACATGTTCAACACGGCGGGTGTCTTATAAGAAGCAGAAGATGCTTACTCTACCGGTGCACCTGATCTCAACCATGGTTTTTTTATTGGGTCCGTGTTGTTCATCTTTTTGTGTGTGTGTCTTCATTTTTCTTTTCTGTGCCGTACTCATGTTGTGTCTCTGTTTCTTTGTTGTTTCCGATGTTGCCATTGTCCTTGGATTATTCGTTTTGGATTGACGGTTCGGTTGTCATTTACTTTGGAATGCACTCAGGTAAGTTATTCCATATGCCGTTTTAGAGTTTCGTGCAAACATATTTTATTAATAACTTGTAATAAATGTATAAAGATGTACATACAAACAATTATCAAATCAATTTTCTATTCAAATTACTAATTAGTATTTTAATAATAAGGGCCTCCCCATTATATTTATTCATATCCTAAGGGTATAAGATACACTTAAAAACGATTCAATACAGAATGCTCAAAAACCTAGTGTAAGAGTTACAGTATATGACAATATAAGTAATTATAAGTACAAAATATGCAGAAAAGGTTGAAAATTACAACATGAACGAAGGTTGAATAATAGAAAAGATGTGCAAAGTGTGCCAAGAAGTAGTGCAAGTGGGAGCAAGTGAAAAGCAATAACTGCTGATACTAAATTTTTGTACTGATTTAAATACGTATTCATTTTGTACCTGTGAGAATAAATCAGATCTTAAAAGGAACAAGTCAGTCGTTAAAGAAATCTGTTAACTTGACATATATATAAATATATATACATATATATATATATATATATATATATATAT
>MJUU01045707.1:54524-65425 GCA_002080025.1 Modiolus philippinarum
TTTATTACATTTTTTAGACAAGATATATATATATATATATATATATATATATATAAACATCTATAAACAAAGCAACAACACCAAAATTCCCGACGTACTGGATCCGACAGGATACACACTTTGTGAGAAGAATATATAATCAAACAATAGACAAAAGTGAACACTACACGAATAATACACTTAATATGTCAGCCCCTATCCGGGCCTTTTTCAAAACACAATAAAAATGAAAAATAAAATCAAACAAAAACTATGTACAAAAAAGTCTAACCAAAACAATAACAGCTACATTGTAGTGATTCCCTTTACTTAGAAACTGGTTGGGAGACATTAGTTGATAGGAGACGGGGGAAATGTTTATGTTTGATGTATAATATATCAATCAATATTGCCCCTGCTTACCTTAGTGATATTTTACCCCCTAAAGTTCGAGAAATCTCAAATTATCCCTTACGAAATGGTGAAGACTTCACAATTCCAAATTATCGACTGGCTATTACTAATTCAAGTTATTCAAATTATTTTCCCTCAACTATTCGAGCATGGAATTCTTTGGATATTGAAAAGTGAAATGCTGCAACTAAATATAGTTTTAAACGTAGTTTAATGGTTAGACCAGAAGTTCCTCCGTGGTATAATATCGGCCAAAGAAAATTAAATATTATTCACACTAAGTTGAGGTATAGCTACATTTATATAGATTCAATATTAAAGATAATCCTAACTGTGTTTGTGGTGCAAATTGTGAAAATGCTTATCACTACTTTCTAGAATGTTCACTTTATAACAATATCCGACAAAACTTGTTTCTAATAATACGAATATATGGAAATATTGACCTTGATATGATTCTTTTTGGAAATGCAAATCTTACCTTTGATCAATATGCTGATATTTTTAGAACAATCCAATGTTATATTTACAATAGTCATAAATTTGATTGATTGTTGCAGATTCTTCTTATCCTTTCCTTCCTATTTCTCCTTCTCTTTTCTATTTTATTCAACCAATATTGTTATTGTTATCGTTTAATGTAATTAATCAATCATATCAAAAATGTACTGACATTGTGAAAATATTTTATGAGAATTATGTTTTGTGTACATGATATTTAACTATTACCTATTGTTACTTTTCTATTCTTATCAACATTTCTTAATGTATATTGTATCTATATTGCTGCTATAGTGTATAATATTTGTTATGTTGTAAATTGTAGGGAGAGGGCTTTAAATAATGTTGTTATAACTTGTGCCCGATCCCTTTGATTTATTTGCAATAAAATATGTTTAATTCAACCTCATAGCAAGTTCAAGGGTGCCTGTATCACATGTTTTATTGAAATATGTCGAACAACGTTATATTCATTTCATGTTTTACTCATGACTCGTCAGCAAACATGATATTAACTGGCAAAGTGTTTGTACATCAGCTATCATCTGTTGCCCGACAAAAAAGATTCATAGAAGACAATCACAACATAGAAACAACCTCAGGGCAAATCGAGTAAATTGCAAGAAAACTTGGCATGAAATAATAGCGAGATGTGGGCACTATAAAGAGAATGCTCCGTATAACATTTGGAATTGAAAACAAATCAAATGCGAAAATTTGAAAGTTTGTTATTACATCAGTATGAGATATTCTTGTAAACAAATTCACCAGAGATGTATGCTCTCTTTATATTTCAGTTATAGTGTACTTGTACTTGAAAGAATCTTATATGCATATACTATCGTGATGAGGAATTAATTTCCGAAATGGCCATACAGCTCATTAAAATTATTGCAGTTGGAGTAAAAATATGTGTTATGGTCTCATGTTCATTTACTCCATATCCTTTCGTCAAATATATACTATCATACTTTCAAATTTTTGGCATTTTTGTTATTTCCAAATGTTATCCCGACAACCTGTTAACAGTGCCCAATATCATTATTTTTAATGCCAAATTCTCTTACAGTCGACTTGATGAAAGCCTTTGTTTTTCTATATTTTGTAATTGTCCACTGGCGTGAGACACTAGTGCCTTTGTAGGGCAACGGATGACAGTTACTATCAGGACTTTTCCAGTATAATTTATGGTTGTTGACGATCTGCCATCCACAACAAGTATAACCTAGATGTAGTGTTGATCGACATCCAGTAATGAATTCCGCTAAAACCGGTGCTAGGGTCGTCTTGAAATTACTATAATGAATCAGCAAAGTTCATTGTTGAAGGACTCATGGTAACTTGAAGACGAAAATTATCTAGACGGCATACATCTCTCTCACGGGAAATATATTTACAGATATTTAAATACAGTAGGAGAGACAAACTCCATTCAATTCAATATCAATTTTGAATATGTAAACATTTCTATTTTGACTTAAGATTAGCTAAACTGAATTTATGATCTGAGTTAAATTATGATGAAACATGCATTACAAGTAATCAGTTAAATACAGTTTTACAGTGTAACATGTCCGACTATCTGATTTTTATTATAGTAATACACGAGTAAAGACCATACACATAAAACTGACTGCTTGCTCTTACGGACAAAGTATGTCCCACATTCAAACTTACAGTCACAATACCCGTCCCTGAGTTATAATGTGTACCACTACTACTATCTCTATAGTCAATCTCAATATAGGTTATCCTGCCATTGTTTTTGTACAGTATGTAGTATGCAATATCTGAATCTGACATGATAAACACAGAGAACAGGTAAATTCCAGAAACTTCACATGTAAACTTTCCTGAACTTTGAAATGCACTAAGGTTGTTTATTCCCTATACCGTTTTAGTGTTTGTGAACTCTATTACTGATCCACTAGAGTACGTCTGATCCTTAGCGCATGATGTCAAAACCACTGAAAGTATAAAAAATGAATTTGAAAAATTAAATTTCAGACTCAAATGATTCAGTGGCCAATAAGTAATCATGGGGTTATAACAAAATTACCGAACAGAGTCGTCAAGAGCCGAAGTCAATGAGACAAAAAGAAAAATCGGGTGGAAACCACTGACAAAATTGTCGACCGCAATTGTACTGACTTGGTACTGGCATTCCAAAAGAAATGGTGGGTGAAACCGGTTTTATGACTAGCCAAACCCCCTTCCATTGCGGTACTTCCTGTATAACGACTCAACAGCAATTACCATTGAAAGGTCGTAGACAGTTAAAATAAATGATCACCCCCATTAATAAGTAAAGAAAGAATCTGGAATCAGAGTTCGGACCGAAACTACAAATTTTTATACAAGGGACTGATATCTGTTAAAGGACCTTTTTTAATGATTGTATGAGATGGAATTTTTTGAAGCCTTGATTAATATGGCGGTCACATAGATACATTTGTAACTATGTCTAATGAGAAAGTCTTTATTATTTGTGCCAGCTCTTGCGTAACGAATCATCTGTTTAACATACACTCTGGAAGCAGGAGAAGCTGGAATATTACTGTCAATGTTACGAAAATTGATAATTTTGAAATTAAAATCCTCCCTTTTGTCGAAAATTGTAGTGTTGAGATGACCCTTTTTGCCAGATTCGAGATGAAAGTCCAACAAAGATGTAGATCTTGTGGTTTCTGTCGTTTCCTTTATCTCTAGTTTCGGCGGTAATTTTACTGGGATCAATTTAGCAAAAGATGTATTATTGATTGAAAGAACATCATCAATATATCTATAAGTGAGATTGAAAATACAAATGATTTGAGAGAATGTATTTGAGAAAATGAAGATTTTCCAATAAATCCTTCAAATGTTTTAGTATCCACATGTGATTTATGTCATTTCGGGCATAAATAGTTTCACAGTATGCTTGATGCCTGTCTTTGGCTGCAGGAAAAAATTTAATTAGTTCAATTGACAATTCAGTAGTTGAGCAAGATGAAGATCCTACGAGGTATCTCTCCTTATATGGATTTTCGTGTAAAGGTCCAAAAATAAAACATTTTAAACACAAAAATGCACAGAGACTCCCATATAAAACAAATAGATCATGCGCGTGGTTTATGGGCAGTTATACAACAATTAAACTTTGAATTTTGTAAAATTCCGAAATGCTGAAAATCGCCCATTATATTCATTTTTACCCATATTTTCTGCGTTAAAATTGCATATTTCGATATATCAAATGCATTTTTTAAAAGAAAGTAAAAATATTAGTATGTTTTGTTCATATATATGTACAGACGGGCATATTTTTGGCATTTGTTAGCATTATTTTCTTAGGGTAGGGGTAAAGTAAAATTTTCGGTATTTAGAGTTACATTGAACACTCCTGGTTTTTCTACACATTGTTTTAAGATAACTTATATATCTCCAAGAACAATGAATTTGCATACCTGCAGATAAATCCTCCGGATTTGCAAATATATCTATTTAAAAGTGAAAAAAAAAAATCTGAACTGCTGAAAATTCCGATTTGTCATCAATGTTGTACCAAATTTTGAGTTATATCTGACAAGTGGGACTTAAAATGACAAATCATGATAAAATTAATTCAACATTGTTATATCCAATGCAGACTTCGCGTGTTTTGGTTATTTTTTATGCGAATATAAACAAAAAAAAAATGACTATTTTAAAGTGATTTTGTTGGGGTAGGGGAAAGATTTAGGTATTTAGATTCACATTAAACACTTGTTGTTTCTCTAAACAATGTTTTAAGACAACTAATGTATCGCACAGAACTACGACTTAACAGTGAACGTTGGACATATCTGAAATACAGAAAATCCCCATTTTTTAAAATGTATGTTATTAGTTAAAGCAAACTAATTAAAACTAAGTTGATGATATGGGACTCGGAGCAAATATTGTGTGTACTATGTTGTAGGGTTTGAGAGAACATGGATATCCGATCATTTGATATATTATATAGAAAAGAATGGAAAGGGAAACTTTGTTTATTATCTTCCTGTACCAAGTAAGTTATTTTGTTTGGGGTAAGATATTGAGTTTAATCATCAAATGGCTGTTAAAATATCAAATTATGATGTTATTCGTGCAACATTGTCATATATAACACACATTATTCGTGTTCTGTTTTTTTTATGCAATCAAGAGTCACATTAAATACTCCTTGATTTTCTAAGCACTGTTTTCAGACAACTAATGTATCCCTTAGAACAATTAATTGGCATATCTGCAGATATATCCTCCAGACTTGCCATATATATTGGGTTAACAGTGAACTTTGACCAAATCTGAAATGTTGAAAATTCCCATTTTTTCTTCAATTTGAGGCACAATGTTGAGTTTAAATCAACAAATGGCTATTAAAATATCAAATCGTGATGCAATTCATGCAATATTGTCATATTGAACACATATTTTGCCTGTTTGAGTTAATTTTATGCAAAACATAGACAAAACATTGACAAATTTAGGGAAAATTTGTTGGGGTAGGGGTAATATTTTCGGTATTCAGAGATACATTAAACACTCTTTGTTTTTCTAAACAATGTTGCAAGACAACTTATATATCGCTTATATCAATTAGATGACAAATTTGCAGATATCCTCCGGATTTTACATATTTAACGATTTAACAGTGGACTTTGGACAAATCTGAAATGTTGAAAATTCCCATTTTTCATTAATTTTGGGAAAAATATTGAGTTTAAGTCGACAGTGGCTGTTTAGATAGCAAATCCTAAAGTAATTCCTGCAACTTTGTCATATACAACACACATTTTGCGTGTTTTGGTTATATTTTATGCGAACATAGAGAAAAAATTGACAATTTTAGGGAAAATTTGGTGAGGTAGGGGTAAGTTTTTCGGTATTCAGAGTCACAATAAACACTCCTTGTTTTACTAAGCAATTTTTTAACACAACTTACATATCTCTAAGAACAATTGATTGGCATATCTGCAGATATATAGTCCAGATTTTGAATGTTTAACGATTTAGCAGTGAACTTTGGATAAATCTGAAATTTAGAAAATGCCCATTTTTGATAGATTTCGGGCAAGAGATCGAGTTTAAGTCAACAAATGGCTGTTAAAATACGAAATCACAATATAATTCATGCAACCTTGTCATATACAACACACAATTTGCGTGTTCTGGTAATTTTTATGCGAACATAGACAAAAAATCGACAATTTTAGAGTAAATTTGTTGGGGTATGGGTAAGTTTTATGGATATAGGAAGTTTATAATACTTCAAAACTGCCATTATTTGTACCAGTTGTAAAGAAGACATTATTTACTTTCAATTTATTTCATCCTTTCTTGAATTTGAACCACTCATAGATAAGATGAGACAAAATAGGAACAAAACTTTGTCAAAAAAGAAAATATTCAAAGATGTGTTTTATTTGTCTATTTAAAAATGATAGTTTGTTCATTCAAAACATATGAACATTATGTTAACTTGCTTAATTTTTAAGAAAGAACATTAAAAGACTAAAAACAATTCCAAGAATTATGAAATGAAAAACATACTGGTTTCTAAGGACCATTGAGCTTACACAATTTCGAGAAAAATCTTATAATTAACGTCAACATTTCGAAGGGGTAGGGGTAAGGTTTTTCAATATTTATAACGTATTGGGTATAGAAATGGTACTTATGTAGAATATTTGTAAAGCTAATACCATAGGCTATCATTCTATACAATTTTTTCATAACGGAGAGGTACCAATCAGCAATTTGAAGCAATTGAAAGAAAAACTTTGATCAAAAACGAAATTTCCAAAATTTCGTTGGGTGGGTCTAAAAAAAGGGACCTGTTCCAATATTGCGTGCAGGTTATGCTTATGTTAACATGTTGAAAAGGGGTACAGAAGGACTGAAAATTATGGGTGGGGATCATAAGTTGGGGGGGGGGTGCACGAGGGGTTATTCCAGCCCATGGACTACATATTTCTTCCAAGGAGAAAATATTTGTCTTTTTTGCGCGTTTGTAGTTTTGTTCTCTTTGTTTTGCCATAGTTGTTTAGTTGAATTTTTTGTATTTGATCTTTTATTTGACATGATGCATTTTAGATTGTTGCTTGAGAATTCAACTGGATAATCGCTTTCTCAGAGTACTCGTTGCTATCCCCTTCAACCCTAATTAGAAAATTGTGATATTCATTTAACGCGTCATGATATAAAATGCCTCTCAATACACCTTTATTTAATTGTCTTGCTGCTGTTCGACAATATATAAGTACAGTGATTCCCTTTGGTATGTCATCGGAAAACTTATCAAAACAAAAGATATGAACTCGACTTTCGGTCTTATATATACATTAAGTCGGCATGAAACTACTTGACCATGCAATTCACAATAATCCCGGGAAAATTTCCTTTTAGTGAGCCAAGATCAATAACATTATTTTATTATTGTTATATGTATATATTAAATCCAACTATTAAAGTATAATTGGATGTTTTTATTTAAGGAATTTCCATGATTTGTCTTTTTTTTAAATGAAATAGCACTCATATAAATATTTATATTATATCATCTTATGATTACGCGATAATTATCTCATAGTTACGAGAGATTTGTCTCGTAATTAAGTGATATTTTTTCATAGTTATGCGATAAAAATAATCAAGTTCGTAATTACAAATCAGATTTCTCGTTATTACGCGCGATAGTTTTCATGAATTAACGAGATAAATATTTCGTAATTGCCAGTTTATTTTGTTATAATTACGAGATAATATATATAAATTATCTCGGAATTACGCGATACTTTTTTTCATGATCTTATTAGGCTTTCGCATGAAATACTGGCCTCCTGACATTGTTAAATGTACCTGTCTGATTAATGGCAGTTATTTTTTTGTATACATCATTCATTTTCTGGTTGGTACTATTCTAGTAAGTCAGTAAGCTCTGTCTGGTCTCAGTCTCCAGATATTCAATTCTCAGGTTTTTGATATTCTGGTTATGTTTTGTTTTCGTGTCTAAGGTCTCATTTTTCTGGTTGGTAATATTCCAATAATTATGTAGATCATCTTTTGTCTTACTCTCCAGAGTCGAAATTTTGTGTTGGGTGTCTTTGGCTAGATTAAGCAATGCCACAAAGTCTTGATTGCGAGCACTAGACCTAGCAGCTAGCAAATTCAATTGTGTAGTAGTTTCAGTCGCCGTATGCTCCAGTGATTCAACACTTGACTGCAATTGGGTGATATTTCTCAAGTTTCTAGCTGAGACAGAATGTGTAAAGATGTCTAGATCTGCTCTTAATTCCTTAGTATCGTTTTTACAAGAATAAACGTCATTTTGAAGGGCTAGGAGCTTGTCGTTCTTTGCAGTTAGTTCCTGATTTAATTTGTTATTGTCACTTTTTACCTGTGTCAGCTCCTGTTTGACTTGAAAATATTCCTGATTTAAAGACTTGAATTCGTTCTGAAGTGCACTGAGTTCATTTTTCAAATCAGCCATTTCTTGAGAGGATCCATTTGAAACATGGCTCAAACCAGAAGTCTGTTTCAACAATGTTACTTCGTTGTTGAGTTTAAGAATGAATTGCTCCATTTGTTGGACATTTTCTTTCTCTGCAGTAAGTAATCCCAAAAGATGAATATATCGTTGATCTGTAAGTGATGTCCCTGATCCAGTTTTGTTGTTTTGTAGCAAGAATCCACTAGAGACAGAAATCACCGCAAAAAAGAAAATAACAAACTTAAAGTCCATCATTATTAGGGTTGTTTCAAACTTACAAACTTATTTATTACAACGTATCAAAGTACATTTTCACAAAAATTGTATTTACCTAAACTTATTTATCAATGACATTTTTGCTAATGGAATCCTGTTATAAAAACAACAAAATACCGAGATTTCAGTGGACTTCGGTTCTGTAGATAACCATTGACGTCACCATTTTGACAATTTATGTCTCCTACATTTGAAGGAGAAAGGGCCGAAGAAAAAAGAAGTGTTTCATCAATTATTAAAAGAAAAATAATAATAAAAAAAATAAATAAAAAAAAAAATTAATGAAAGTCTATCCGAATGTTCATTTACTTACTGAATCTTTTATGCTCTGTTTTACTGAGAAATACCTTTTTTATTCATACTTAACTCAAGTATGCTGAATTATTTAGGATTTGGTTCGTTTTGACGTAGACGATCAATCATTTAGGATTTTGATCGTTTTTAAAGTTAATCATGTTTTGAGAGAGACTTGAATTTTGATATGGACACAATTTGCAAATCACTTCTACTTCATTTTTTGAAGATATTTTTGTATCCAGTGCTTTTAAGCATGTAGCAAAGCGTCCTTAAATTGACATAAAAAATCTTTTTTCCATAACACACTAACTAATGGCCGAGTGATTTATACTTTTTGAAACATACGTATACCTTTACAAACAAACATTTTCTGAATCAAATTTTATCAGCTTTATATTACCGTTTCAGAGTATTTTGTCAATAACAAGGTACCTAGTCAAATGTCATTTGATAATAATTCCAAATATAATTGTAACGTTCATTTTCATTGGTCAACGTCATGAATAGCAAACAGAAATAAGCTTCGATATTTCCGTTTGCCCATTTATCCTCTCCGCAAACATATAGTGCAACAAATAGATAAGTCGTTAACATGAATCACACATTTTTAAAAGTTCAAAATTGGAATTTAAAGGATTAACAGTGATTTTTCACTCATAAACTTTACATAAAGGCCTTCGGACTTTATTCTGTTTGTGAGTGAGTTGCCGGAGTTTATACATAGATAATTTCCTAAAATGAGTGTTCAATCCTATAATGTCTTTCTCATTTGATAAGTACACATGCGGCCAAGTTTTACTCTGATCTGATAAAAAATGCTGAAGTTAAATGTCGAAACCAACATTTTCTTAAGTAACAAATACCGAAGTTACTGTAAATTTAATTGACAGATATTCGCATTTAAGTCAATTTAATTAGCCACTGAAACTCTTAAACAAACATCATTCTGTCTCACGAGATGCTTTATGATGATAGATACTAAATTTATTATCCAGAAAGCTTTTTTTTTTAATTTGTAGCCTACCTTTACTTATTATAACTTTGACGTTGATAGTAGCAACCCTTCAATTAAACCAATGGCATTCTGTTTCATGTTATAAGTATGCATGTAACTAACTTTGATAGAAATTGAGGAAGGATACCACAAAACCAAGATGATCTGAAGACTTTTGTTTATCCTAAGCAACTGTGGTCCTGAACTTGAGAATACCAACCTCATAATCCTTTGCATCCAACTAAGTATAGTCTTGATCAGATAAAGGTTGCATGATTTATAAACCAGAAACCAAACTTTGCTTTCAATTTGAGTATATTTTAGCAACTGTGACCTTGACCTTAGAAAAGCATTCATATAATTGACAAGATTTTGTCCAATGTGATTAGTGAGCATGTGACTAACTTTGGTTGTTTTGTTTTATCCGAAGCTTAAATATTGAACATTTTAGACACTGTGACGTTGACCTTGAGGACAGCAACAATAAGATCAATAAGATGCCACTGCTGGTGGTATTCACAAGCCCAGTAGTCTAGTATTTCGGTGCTGGCCCGAAAACGGTTTTTTTTTGGAAATAAGCAATATCTAAATTTGAAAATTCTGTTTAAAACTAAGGAGTATCTCCATCATGCAAAGCTCTTTCCTTAGCTGTGTTTGGCTCTCTATTTAGATCCTTTTGATTATTTGTTATCCACCAGCCTTTGTACACCTTTCTTTTTTCTGGATTTCCAATGTTTTGATTTTATCTGCACTGATGAGACATTAGTTGTCGAAATGGCAATATGCAGAAAGTAAATTTACAGTAACTTCGGTATTTTTGTTATCAGTAGGGTTGTCTTTCGAGTGATAAGTAAATATATGACCAATTTTGGCATCGATTTGAAAGATACTGGTGGTTATGTCTGGAGGAATACGTAAGCATGTGACCAGGTTTTGACTTGATCA
>MJUU01045712.1:0-20089 GCA_002080025.1 Modiolus philippinarum
TGCTAGAGTTACTTTTGGTGAAAAAAATAGTAATCCACATTATGAAAAAAGTAAAAAGAAAATTGTAAACGAGTGGTATGATAATGATTGTCACAAAGCAAAAAAAGAGGTTAGAAGGTCACAAAGGCTTTACAAACATTATGGTTCTAATTTATTTAAAGAACGCTTGAGACAGAGTGAACGGAAATATAAACAAATTATGAATAAGAAAATTTCTGATTTTAATAAGAAATTTAGTGATANAGCTGAAGCCAATACACAGTATAGTTTGTGTTACTGAAACCTAGCTGAATCCAATACACAAGATAGTTTGTGTTACTGAAACCCAGCTTAACCCAATATACAATATAGTTTGTGTTACTGACACCTAATCTATAAGCCAATACACAATTTAATTATGAATATGAGGACAATTACCACTATTTTTAAATTGTCCAAAATATACTGAACAACGTTTTATTATGTTTCACTCAATTCAGCAATTACTGTAGAAAAAGATAACATCACTGTGGATTTCCTCCTACATGGTAACAGAAAATATTCTTTTGACTTGAACACACATATATTCAAATTTGCTCATAAATACATAAATGACACTCACAGATTTGCTTTAGTTTATTTTGTTGTTTTGTTTATCTTCCATGATAAACTTACTTCCCCTAAGCATAGTATTTATTTTGAGGCATGGCTGATTGGAAATGTAATACCTATATATAAAAATAAAGGTAGTACACTGGATGCAAAAAACTACAGACCGATTACTCTTTTATCTTGTTTAGGGAAAATTTTTACTTCTATACTTAATCGGAGATTGACAGAATTTGTTGATGAATTAAATATATTGAATGAAAATCAGGCGGGTTTCAAGCAAGGATATTCAACAAGTGATCATATTTTTTCATTACATATGCTTTTTGAACTTCTTTGTTTTAAAAAGAAAAAATTGTACTGCGTTTTCATAGATTTTGAAAAAGCGTTCGATTTTGTTCATAGAAATTCTTTGTTATATAAACTATTGTTAAATAATGTAAATGGTAAATTTTTACAAGTTGTGCAAAATATGTACAACGATGTAAAGTCAAAGATTACTCATAATAATCAAACTTCAGATACATTTGCTAGTGAGATTGGAGTGCGCCAAGGCGAAAACCTTTCTCCTTTACTTTTTTCACTTTATTTAAACGATTTACAAGATTATTTACAAAATCAAAACGTCAGTGGATTAGATTCAGTTTCTTTAGATATTGAAAATGAATTGAATATATATTTAAAAATATTTTATTGTTATATGCAGACGATACAGTCTTATTAGCTGAATCTAGTGAAGATCTACAACATTCGCTAAATATATTCCATGATTATTGTAATAAATGGAAACTAAAGATAAACGTTGATAAAACAAAAGTTATTGTTTTTTCAAAGGGAAGAATCCCCAAAACTTTGAAATTTTTTATTGATAATAAAGAAATTGAAATTGTTACTAGGTACAAATACCTTGGTATTATATTTTCTAGAAGTGGATCTTTTTTAGCCACTAGAAAACATTTAAGCACACAAGCTACTAAAGCAATGTAGTCAATAATAAGAAAATGTAGAGTTAATCATTTATCTTTAAAATGTCAACTTGAAATGTTTGATAAGGCTATTCTTCCAATTTTGTTATATGGGTCAGAAGTTTGGGGGTTTGAAAACATTGATTTAATTGAGAGAGTACATTTATTTTACTGTAAACATTTACTTCGTTTGAAGAAAACGACTCCTAGTTTTATGGTATATGGTGAACTAGGTAGATTTCCAATATCAATTTATTTGAAACTCCGTATGGTAAAATTTTGGATCCGTCTCATAAATCATGAAGGGAATAAAATATCATCTATATTGTACAATTTGATGTATGTTTATGTTAATACGTATGGCTATGAGAACAAGTGGTTATCTTATATTAAAGGTATTTTTGCAAGTTGTGGTATGCCTAACGTTTGGGAAAACCCACATTTATTCTCGAAGGAATGGATTATTTTGTCCGTAGAACAGAGACTTAAAGATCAGTTTAGACAGGAATGGTCAGCGAATATACATAATTCTCCGAAGGGATTATGTTATAGAATTTTTAAAACTGATCTTGAACTTGAAAAAATATTTATCTTTTCTCCCTTGGAATCTTTTATATACGTTTTGTAAGTTTAGATGCGGCAATCACCGGTTGCCGGTTGAGTTGGGAAGATGGCAAAGCTTTCCTAGATATGAAAGGTTGTGCCATCTTTGCAACTCTGCCGACATCGGCGATGAATACCATTATATTTTATCATGTGACTATTTTTGTAATGAAAGGAAAATGTACCTTTCTCGTTGTTACTACAGAAATAATAATACTTTTAAGTTTAACCAATTGTTCTCAACCGATAATCCAAAAGAAGTAACAAAATTGTGTAAATTTATTCAAGTAATATATGCTAAAGTCTCTCCTCCTGGTTAGATATTACTCATGTATTTCCATATATGTATATATTATTTATATCATGTTTATTTCACTTCTCTGTAACTGTATATGTATAGTTTTATGAGAATAAACAATTCATTCATTCATTCACAAGTCATATTGCTGTAGGCGTTTATAATAAAATACAATAAACACATTTTTAACTGTTTATATTTCAAACATTAATAATTAAGATTTGCTCAATTTAAAAATCTATAAAATGAAAAAAAAGCATTAGAGGAAACAGCAGTTTGCAAAACGTCCACATTTAAAATCAAGATTCTTATATAAGTCAGAATCGCTCATAAGAAGAAAGGAGGTAGCCATTTTTCTATCGCTCTCTTTTAGCATGTATATGTAATTGAATGTAATTAGAAAAGTAATTGAAATAACAGACATTTTTGGTTATTAATTAATCAAATTACAATTACATGTAATTCAAATTTCTGTCAATTACACATCACTTCCAATTACATCAAGATTTGTAATTAATTACAAATACTGGTAGGTCAACATTCAGGCAAATTAAGACAACTTTGACATATATTTTCTGCTCGATTGATTTATGTTCAAGTTAATGGACAAGTTGAGATCTCGTCCACTACACATGGCAGGATCATATAACCTTGCAAATGCATGCATCTCTGATGGTATGTCAGCACTTTGGCAGAATTATTTCAACTTTGCCTATATTTTCAACTTGAACGACTAGCATTCAGATTTAAGGGGGAATTCAGATCCCCCCCCCCAATGTGCATGGTCCAAAACTGGAAACGCAGCTTCCAAATGGGGTCTTCCAAGCGTTTAGATTTTATCTGCACTGAAGAGACATTAGTAGTCGAAATGCACATATGCAAAAATTAAATTCACAGTAACTTCGGTATTTAGTTGTTTGTTACCACTGGGTCGATGCCACTGCTGGTGGACTTTTAGTCCCTGGGGGTATTCACCAGCCCAGTAGTCAGTACTTCGGTGCTGACCCGAAAGCCGATTCTATTTGGAACCTTACTATATCTACATTTTTGTAAATTTCGTTGAAAACTAAGGAGTATCTCCCTCATGCAAAGCTCTGTCCTTAGCTGATTTTGGCTGTATATTTAGATCATACTGGTTATTAGTTCTCTCTCAGTTTTTAATTTTCTTTGAGTTTATGGTCTTCTTAACGTTAGGATTTTATCTGCACTGAAGAGACATAAGTTGTCGAACTGCAGAAATTAAATTCACAGTAACTTCGGTATTTAGTTATTTGTTACCACTGGGTCGATGCCACTGCTGGTGGACTTTTAGTCCTCCAGGGGATTCACCAGCCTAATAGTCAGTACTTCGGTTCCGACCCGAAAGCTGATTCTATTTGGAATCTTACAATATCTAATTTTTTGTAAATTTTGTTGAAAACTAAGGAGTATCTCCCTCATGCAAAGCCCTGTCCTTTGCTGATTTTGGCTGTATATTAAGATCATATTGGTTATTTGTTCTCTCTCAGTTTTTAAACTTCTTTGAGATTATGGTCTTCCAAACGTTAAATTTTTATCTGCACTGAAGAGACATAAGTTGTCGAAATGCGCATATGCAGAAATTAAATTTACAGTAACTTCGATATTTAGTTGTTTGTTTCCACTGGGTCGATGCCACTACTGGTGGACTTTTATTCTCCGAGGGTATTCACCAGCCCAGTAGTCAGCCCTTCGGTGCTGACCCGAAAGCCGATTCTATTTGGAACCTCACAATATCTAATTTTTTGTAAATTTTGTTGAAAACTAAAGAGTATCTCCCTCATGCAAAACACTGTCCTTAGCTGATTTTGGCTGTATATTTAGATCATATTGGCTATTTGTTCTCTCTCAGTTTTTAAACTTCTTTGAGTTTATGATCTTCCAAACGTTTAGATTTTATCTGCTCTGAAGAGACATAAGTTGTCGAAATGCGCATCTGCAGAAATTAAATTCACAGTTACTTCGGTATTTTGTTGTTTGAGCTATGTTTTCCATTTGACTGGCTTCCTTTCAAATTTATGCCTTAGTTCGTATATGTTACAGCGATGGAAACGTTCAACATTCCCTACCACACGCACGAGTTAGAGTAGTACAACAGTTGACAGTTGTTAGTCGTTAGTTGTTAGTTGTATGTTGTTAGTTGTTAGTCATAAATAAAATGAAAATTTACTATGTTATGCATTATCATACGTTATCACTGATGAAGCACAATGATTATTTTGACATGCTTTAATTGACAGGAAAATATTATTAATTAATGTTGAAAGCATTCGCATAGACATTTATTTTTTTATTTGACATTTTATCAAAATCATTTAATTAATGTTAAATCAAGAGGGCACAAAATCTGGAAAATTACAATTGTTTTTGTCAAATAAAGTATTATTCTCAGAATTAAAAAGAAGAAACAAATCGCTTGGTTAATTGCTTTGTGTTAAAATACTTTTGCATGTGTTTTTTCATACACCTTTAACCCATATCACTTCTATTTTGCATTCATAACCCCGAGATGAGAACGCTGAAAACCATTAAAGAGTGTACAGATAATTACCCAAGCTTTCGAAGTAAGCAACAAATATCGAAGAAAATTACTAAAAGCAGATTCTGAACCAAGTGATTACATGTATAGGATTAACTCCGTTCAGATATCCATAATTTCAAAATAGTAGATTGGGATCATTCAATACTTTGAGCTTTAATACATGCATTTAAGCAGCTGAAATGAATATTTCTTATATCAACGAATATTCTTTTAAAATTAAACGAAAAATTAAGATATATACTAGTATATAAATAACTTATCTATTTTAAATTGTATAATTTATAATTCTGATAGGCGTTTTTGTTTCCTTGAATCAACATAGTCAAGGTAAATCTCCAATATAAACAGGCCCGTTTGAATAGCCCACAGACTATTAAACCGGATCCGGTTGAATAACCTACAGGCTATTCAACCGGGTCCGGTTGAATAGCCACTGCCTAATAAATATTCTCCGGCCAAAGAAATACAACACTCAATTTTGCCCTTTTTTAAACTGGACGAGGCTACAATAGCTTAAACCAATTTCATCTTTCCTTTTGTGCAAAAGAACAATGAGGGGCGAAAGGACCTTTTACGGGACGCCAGGATCAGCCATTTTATTCAGCGGGAATTTGGGATTAACGTTCAATGGGGTCCAGGGTTTGGGTTGTCATTTTTGGGGAATCAGGATTAAAAGTTTTATTTTTTCGGGTTTTCGGGAATCAGGATTGATCGTTTTATTTTTTTTTTTTTTTCGGGAATACGGGATTTATCAGTTATTTCCTTGGGATTCAGTGCCCATTACCCCTCTTACCCACCCTCAACATTGTGAAAAATTTCATATTGGAACTAAGGTTATTGACCCAGAAGAAAAGTGTCTACAGACAAAGACAAGACAGCACCATACAATGGTTACGTTCTCAATTTTTTTGGCAGTTGTAAATTAACTGCTGCGCCAAGAGCGCATGGTACGCCCGTCCACAGTCAACTAGAATTTAATCGCATTGTAGGACCACAACAAAATGTTGATTGAAAACAAACAAAACAGAATATGTGCCTTGCCTTATCAACAACAAAAAATTAAGTCCAAGGGCCATAGCTGTCCACAAAAATCATTCAACAGGAACCAAATTTAAACTTAATCAGTAATCTAAACAAACAATCATATACCATATAGCAAATCAACATGTTCAAGCATTGTAAAGAAAACGTGATATTTTTAGCTCGTCGGGACGAATGTCCGGAGAGCTATTGTCATACCCCCGGCGTCGTCGGCGTCGTCAGCCAAAACTTTAACCTTGCTTGTGGAATGGAGACGTTAAGAGATAGGATGTTGATATTTAGTATGTGGCTTCCTTGTGACTAGAGCTTTCTTGTGAAACCATATTTGTAGACATTTTGACCTTGACCTTGCCCCTAGGGCAATATATAAAACACTTTAACGTTGCCTCTAGAAGGCAGGCTTTTAGTGGAAGGGTGTTCATATTTGGTATGTAACTTCCTTATGATGACAGCTTTCTTCTGGTACCATACTTGTAGACATCTTGACCTTGCTCTGAGGGCAACTTTTTTAAAACTTTAACTTTGCTTCTAGAATTAAGATGTTTAGTGGTAGGGTGTTCATATTTGTTATGTGACGTTCTTTTGATGAGAGCTTTCTAATGGTACCATATTTATAGACATTTTGACCTTGACCTTGCCCTGAGGGCAATTTTTTAAAAACTTTAATTTTGCTTCTAGAATTAAGTGGTTTAGTGATAGGGTGTTTATATTTCATATGTGACTTTCTTGTGAAGAAAGCTTTCTTTCGAATTTATTGTGCATTGAGGTTACTGGAATCCCCGGCGAGCTTTGTTGTCTTCTGACAACTCTTGTTTAAAAAATCACATAACTCTGTACTAAATCAACCAATCAGGACCAAACTGAAACTTGATCTGTATCTTACCTAATAAATATCAAATCAATATGTCGAGCGGTTACAGAAAAAAACTCAAAATTTCACTTATTCCAAGGGCCATAACTCTATACAAAATTACGGGACCAGAACCAAATTCGATCTTGTTGTGTGTCTCACATAGATAAACTCGCATACCAAATATCAAAAAAAAATCCAGAAAGCTATATTTTTCAAAATTTCACCAAGTTCAAGGGCCATAACTCTGTACTAAATCAATGAACCGGGATCAAATTCAAACTTGGTCTGTATCTTACCTAGATGAATATCAAATCAATATGTCAAGCGGTTCCGGAAACCTATATTTTTTCAAAATTTCACTAAGTTCAAGGGACATAACTCTACAGAATCAACTGACCGGAACCAAATTTGAACTTAATCCGTATCTCACCTAGATATACTCATATACCAAATATAAAATCAATATGTCAAGCGGTTACAGAAAAAAAACTCCAGAAGCCAAAAAGTTAACAGACGGACAGACGGACGGTTGGACGGACGGACGAAGGGTATATCATAATACGTCCGTCTTTCGACAGGCGAATAAAAATGATTTATTGAATATTTGTGTACTGATACATGTATATAACCAGTCAACTTAAAGATGTTTTTATTTATGTTGATCATGTGGACCTCTAGGGAATATCAACATAATTTCCCTTAAATAGTTGAACTTTGTTTTTCTTTCTCTACTGGATTGATATGACTTCATTACTTGAATTGACATGTCTAAATACCATCTGTCTTATAAAAAAAGGAAATGCTATTCTACCAGTGCACCATCTCACCAATGGTTTTTAATTGGATCAATGTTGTTTATCTGTATATGTGTTACCATTTTTCTTTTCTGTGTTGTACTTTTGTGATTTCTTTGCTTCTTTGTGTTTTTGATGCTGTCATTGACTATTTACTATTCAGTTGCACTGAGGGTTAAGTTCTCCCTTACGTATGCACAACTGGAACTGAAACTTTGTAAGTTTTCTCTTGCGCGGTTTTGGGAGTTTGTGTTAGTCATTTGGCCATTTCGTCAGTTTGACTTACAAGGGCTTACACAGAAAAAAAACAAAAACATTTAGCCCAGCTCTTTAATTTCAGCTTCCGCTACACGTACTTTCTCTTAATAATCCAAAATTCAAGGAATATTTACACCAGATCTATATCCCAATGAGCTTGAAATTAAAAAGACTACTGATACACCTACTTCAGCTTCGTATTTATATCTTTTAATTTACATTGACGAAAATGGACGTTTGAAATCTAAGCTGTATGCCAAACGTGAGGACTTTAACTTCCCAATTGTGAACTTTCCCTTTCTGAGCAGCAATATACCTACCTCTTCAGCCTATGGAGTGTACATTTCACAGTTGATTCGTTACTGTCGGGCATGCAGTTTATACAGTGACTTTTTTATTAGAGCAAAAACACTGTCCCAAAAGCTACTTAGTCAGGGATTTGTTCAGCCTTTGTTACTTTCATCTCTTCAGAAATTCTATGGCCGTCACCATGACATCATTGAAAGATATGACGTGTCTGTGTCCCAAATAAAAATGGACATTTTCAGCTAGATTTCACGTCTTCACGGATTAGACATAACCAGATTTGACTCAACCCTGGATTGACTCACTGATAGTGTGACGGGTGCCGCTAGCGGAGCAGGACATGCTTACCCTTCCGGAGCACCTGATGTCACTCCCAGTTTTCATGGGAGTTCACACTATGAGTGCCTTAGTTCTTAATGTTATCTTTTTATTTCCGTGCATTGTAGCTGTCTCCCGTCCTTGTTTTGTCTTTGTTTTTATCGGTTACCGTTTTTGCCATGTCTTTGGACTTCGATTTTTGTAGTCATCGCTTCCCTTGTTCCTTCGGTATTCTACTGCCGTTGTTTGATGGAGTGAAAAATGTCTTTTTTCTTAGTTGAAATGTACAATTTTTGAGAGACTCTGTGATAAAATGACAGTCAGAATATTTTATTTCATCAACATTTATGTAGTAAAGAATAACAAAAATCAAAGTCATTGACCAACAGAAGTACATAATTAAGTGATGGACTTGAAAAATTGGCGACATGGTAAATTTGTCATACCAAACCTTCAGACAATACATCAAATCATTCCTACATTCACAAGCTGAGAAATGTTCCGATATATTGTTATAATGGAAAAAAATCAAAGTTATCGACAAACAAGGAAGAGGATAAACGATGAACTTCCAAGGGGAGACATGTACAACTCGACATATCAAAACTTAAGAGAAAATATCAAAACATTACTAGATGCACAATCTTTGACGAAAGGTGGCTATAAAAGAAAATTAAAACAACTGATAAATAGGAAGTAGATGAGGATAGACTTGGAAAGGGGACACACAGTACAAATCATCATTCCAAAACTTCGAATCAAATACTTGATACCAAATCATTAATATATTAACGAGGTAAGAAATTCTTGACGAAAAATTTCAACATATGACTATGATGAAAAAACTTATTGGCAAACAAGAAGTAGATGAGTAATGGACTCGAAACGACGAGAAAGAGTACAACTAATAATACGAAAGATTCAGACCAAATATATACAAAACCTGAGAAAATTCAATATATGGCTGTACTTTGAAAAAATCAGTTATCAGCAAATCGGAAGTAGTTGAATGGTGGGCCTGTGTTAAGACACATTACAACGCATCGTACCAAATATCAAATTATTATCACATACACAAGCGAAGAAATCCTTGATGAAAGAGGTTCCGGACGGACAAGAGTAAAACATTAAATTATCTTCTCTAAACGGAATAGGGCATAACGTGCAAGTCAACAATTTTTATACCAGTGACATGTGGAGTTTGTTCACTTTAAATTCCAAATCCCTATAGCTTGGTTGTTTTATGAGACTATCTACAGAACATGCAAGATATGTATTCTTGTTCATAAAAATTTGATTTGTATTTTGATGCCTTCTGATGATATTTTTGAAATGTCATTTTCAGATATTTTCCCTTTCAAGTCTACAAAGGCACAAACGAATGGCTTTAGATTGCTCCAAGTGGGAATATTTCTCAAGCACTCAAGGACAGGACAAAATCTAAATGTAGCATCTTTCTGAATATTGTTTTGCAATATAATTTTGCCTTTAACAAAAATATGCAGATCCCCTGGCATAATTAATTTTTCTTTACATCCACTACATGTAGGTGTTTTTCCTGGCAGCTTTTGTTTTCTAGAGAGAATCCAAGTTTGTTCACTTTTATTATTTTTTTTCTTATTTCACCTGAACTATTTCTAAGTTTTTCAAATTCACTTTTGGTATATGCTAACTGATGCAGTATCATAGAATTTTCATCAACATTGCAATATCTTAGAAGTGCAAAAATAATATGCATACATATCTTTGATTTGTTTCTAGTTTTAAAGGGACAAGAACAACTTGGGACTTGCTGTATTCTCACTTCAATCTGTTCTTCCTTGTAATTCTTGAAAGAAAATGTTATATCGTTTTCAGTCTTCTTGTAATCTAGCAATTTAAGGTTGGCAGATTTTGCAAATAATATTGATTTATTTACCTGGGTGTTCCTTTTCGATCTAAAGGGAAACGGACGCTGGTTTTCATTTGATACTTTTTGCTTTTTTGCGGTAGGCTCGAAGAAACAATTTTCGTGTACCAAAAAATCAGAACGACTTGTCTGTCTGCCTAATTGCTTGGAAGTACTTGGACCTTCTATGATTTCACTTATACTTTGACTTGCCTTTTGGGCTAATCTCTCCTGTCTTCTCATTTCTGTTTCATTTATGTCGAAAAATGACCTACCAGACCCTGTTACTTTTATATTGTCCCCTATTTTTTTGTATCGTTTCTCTAAAATTAAACTATCCACCACATCATCTACAGCTGCAGCTATCAAGCTTAAATTGACAGATCCACGATGGTAAAAACGAGCATTTGTTACCTCTGCCAAATTTGCTCCAGGGACATAGTGGTCTGGTCTAAAAGCATTACACCAGTGTGCTCTCCTCTTATCCCACCAATTTAACCAATGATTGAGAAAGGTCAGGTTTTCGTTTGTAGTTGTAAACATCTGAAAAGCTTCTTTTGCATTTTCATACTGATGATAAGTTATAGCACCCATTAGGTCATTGGCTAAAGTTTTAAATATTTCTTTGTCATCATCCCCAGTGGTGATTTTCCCCTTTGTCCTGTTGATACTCTGTTTAAAATGGAAATCGCAACTTTTACTCCTCTCTACGAGATCATCTCCAAAATTTTCTTGCATAGCTTGCCAGTTGCAGCTTGCCTCATCACAAATTATTCCTGTGGGGTCGAACTCTTCACCATTAAATTTTTCCTTCACTGCTTCTCTTAAAGTTGAAAAAAACAAGGACAGAAACCTCTTATTTTCCGATGGACATTCCATTTTAGCCAATGGTACGAGCTGCTTTAGAAGAGGATGGAATGTACTCCCAGTTATTGTTGTAAATTTTTTGCATCTGTCAGCTTTGGCATCGACATGAAAATATGAATGGCTCAGTTGATGAGAACTTGATCTATTCATCTGTTGCAGGAAACACAACTTTAAATCGCTAGTTTTAAATACTATATCATCGGTAACTTTATAAATCAGAAATGTATCTTTTTCATCTGTTTTTTGCTTAAAATGCTTAACTGCATCTATATTATGTCCATGGGGAAAAATTTTACTTAAAACTTTTTTCTTCGAATTTTTATAAAGTTCACTATCAAGTGATCCTTCTGCTAGAGTTTCTATATTTTCCCATGTAGAATCGGTCAAGATCGCCTGTTTTACTAAACCTGATCCAGCTATAGAGGGTTTCTTTGTGCTATCCTGCTTAAATATTTCCTCAATCTCTCCTTTAGATATTCTACGAACACTGGCTTTCTTTAGAGGACAACCATGAAACCCAAAATGATAAACTATGCCAGATTTTCCATTCTTGTCTATTTCTGTTATTTTTCTAGCATTGCATATACCTGTTGTCGCCATTTCACCACATTGTTCGCATTGCATGTCTTTTTCAGAGTTAACTGGTCTGAAATGAATCTTATTTGTTTGAGCATATTCCTTAAAAAATGGACATGTGTTGTTTCTGCATTCAAAATATCCCTTGCAGTCTTGAATATATCGAGTTCCAAAAAATCCAGCTCTTTTTGATGGTTTAAATCTCCCCCAGTTTCTGTCATCCCTCATATTTCTGAATTTATCATCACTATCAATATCTACCTGGTATTTTTTTGTACCATTAATGTCTTCTGGTACAGAACTGACTTTTTCTAGAGTAACATTGTTGAACACACTATGAGGCAGCTTTCTTTTACCATTTTCTATTACAAATGCTATTTCCTGGTCACTATCACTAGATTCTATATCCCTTAAATGTTTTTGTTGTCTTTTTCTCTTCCTTTTCAGTTGTTTCTGTGGTTTTGGAAATTCAACCTTTTCTGTTAAGTGATTATATATATCATCATCATCAGAGCTTGTTGTGATGCATATTACATCATTTTGGTTTCTCAGACGACTTTCAAACTTTTCTGGAGAGCTTTGTGTTAGGTCAATGGTGTCAATTCCAGTTGAATCATTCAATTTTGGATCTGGTAAGCTGCTCTCAGAGCTGTAGTTTGGACTGTGATCATTTGAAAAGTCATTTAATTCATCGTGATAAAATTCTTCAATGTTCAAGTTTACTACAGATTCGTTTGGAAAAAAATGACCAATATTCTTTTTCAAGTTGTAATCTAAGGAAAGGCAGCTTGTTTCCAGAACACATTCATAGTTTCCAATGAATTCAAAGAATGCTTGAATAGGTGTATTCCTTTGAAAGTGTGATGCCAAGAGAAATTCATTATTTTCATAAAACTTCACAAAAACAGTGTCACTGTAAAAAAAAGGAGCCGTAATTAGAATAATGTATTTTTTTTAAATTTCATTTTGTTACATATCATTAAAGTAACAAGTATAGTCCACATTGCTGCTTGCACTAATACCTAATCATTCCTGTACCAAAATATCATTACATATAACCAGATACCCTGTATTAATTCTGTTTTTGTGCCCCCGTGAATCGAAGATTCGGGGGGCATATAGTTTTTGGTATGTCCGTCTGTCTGTCTGTTTGTCTGTTTGTCCACAAAAACTTAAACATTGGTTATATCTTCTGAATAACTTTCATATTTTGCGTGTGTATTGCATGTGTCTAGACCTTTCAAACGATGCCAAAATTTTTGACCTTGTGACATTGACCTCGGCATGTGATGGACTTTTTAAAAAAATGTAAACTTTAACATTGGATATATCTTTTGAATGGTAATTGATATGGCTGTCATATTTTGCATGTGCATTTATTGTGGCAAGACCTTTTAATTGATACCAGAATTTTTGACCTTGTGACCTTGACCTTGCAATGTGAACAAATGCATAAAAACTTTTAACATTGAGTATATCTTTTGAATGGAAACTGATAGGGCTTTCATATTTTGCGTGTGTATTCCTTGTGGAGAGGCCTTTCAGTTGGTACCAGAATATCTGACCTCGTGACCTTGCCTTGGAATGTGACTGTCCGGTAAAATTTCACCACAAAAATGAAAATATAGTTTGTTTTATTTTATATATAGAAACATTAGACTCATTTATCATAAAATATTTCTTGATATTTATAGAATTTGTTTTGTAAGAAGATCTTTTAAATTATTCAGCATATTTTCTTCGTTTACTCAATTTCATTTTTAAAGCTATTTATGTATTTATTATATATATCAGTGATGAGGGATGTTACTAAAAATTATCTATTATCACATTTCTGCTCTTCTGTATGTTCCTCCACTTTTTGGGAAGCAGTATTGATGAAGTATAATGTAATCAAAGTACAGATAACACTGATAGACAGAACACAATGACTAAATGTTCCCGGGGGGGGGGGGGGAATTTGTTTTCTTAATAATGCTTGGATAATGATTGGAGGGGGTCAGTTGGGTGACTTCTGTTTACATCCAATTGCAATCCGGTGATACCAGAATTCATTTCTACAAATTATTTTGTCAGAAAAACATTAATTGTTGTTCAAAGTTGCGAAATGTTTCTTAACGTCTACTCGGGGGCAAAAGTGTTCCACAAAACACATTTTGTTTTCATAGTCAAGGGTCAGGTTCAAGAAAGACCTCCACCTTAATTATTACAAACTTTGATTTTACATGTACCATAAGGTCCTGGTACAAAGCAGTTATACCCCCAGTGGGCTCAGTACGTCTTGAATATAACATATCCTGAACGTTTAGTCGCACTCTGACTTGCAGTTTAGAAAGATTCGCTAATTAAAACAAGAGGCTCTAAAGAGCCTGTATCGTTCACCTGGACTAGATTCTATAGCCTATAATCTATAACCTTCTGATAATCCCAAATGCTATCAGTCTGATATTATGTTCTCAGTGGTTTCCACCTTGGAAGACTATGAACATTATTAACACAATTGTTTTATAAGCGGACACCCATATCTTAATGGTAAAGAGAGTGTAATTAGCTCGTGATTGACTTGGAATCTTTTTGGCCAGCCAATCTACAGCTTGGTAATCGATTTTTCAGCGCACTGATTGGATATAATTAATTTCTTTTATTTTTATTGAGAACTTTACTGCATTTATAAATTACAAAATGCCGCTTTATTATCTACCAAAAATAATAAAAAAATTGAAAAAGAGGTGCCCCTAGTTTGCGTTAAATTTAAGCAATTTTCGTTGAAATTTGGGGTAATCACCTAGAGGTTAAAATTAAGGACGGAAAACCAATGGCAACATATAAGTGTCTGCAGTTGAAAATTTTGGCGATAAATGGTTCTTCATGGACAATAACAGTTTGGAGAGAAAATGAGATTGATAAAGTTGTGAGAGGAGGAAACGTTACTATTGTCGCCTATGGAAACTGAATTTCACTACTCTTACCTAATGTGACAATTGTTGTTTGGGTTTCCGAGAGGACTTCTGAATGCAAAGTCCTTTGCAAACTATGTTCTAGGCTGTTGGCCATCTTTGATGAAAAAGGAACATAACAATCACAAACTTTGAAGAAGACCATGCACCCAAGGACTATTGTGGCCAAGAATGGCTCTAATTAGCTCAGTGGTTTCATGAAAGATCTTGGGGCGCATTTTACATATGTTACTGTCCTAAATTATACTCCCACGGATCAAGATTGGTCTCGGGGGTTTCAGAGAAGAAGATATTTGAATGCATTTTCAATGTTTTAAGCTACATGTACTTTCCTTGCTGGCAGCCATCTTTGATTATGTACCTACAAACCGAACACAATAGACCATATCCGAGCTCTTGTATAAGGATTTACCAGACCACGTCACAGTATAGAAAACGCTACGTCATAAAGCCGAAGACGTCGTGAAAAAATGTTGTTGAAGTACATTCTTGGTCATATGGGGCGGACACGTTTGTGACGAAGGGCGGACAAACAACAGCTGGCCATGGTGAATCTAAATACCAGAACTCGGAAATCGTCTATTTTGAAGGGAACCCCCCATGGACAACTGTGACCAATTTTTGTTCCATGTAGCCCATTGGTTTAAGAGGAGGAGATCTTTGAATGCATTGACACAGCAAAAGTGTGGACACAATACAAGTGTGCACAGTTGCAGGAAAAATCAAGATGAAAATAAGCCAGAGCAAAAACCACAAATTCTGTAAACAGAAAGTGATGATTCGATAAGACCTAAAACAGGAGGCACAGTGTAGGACTCAATACTGAAGCACCATACCAAATATCAAGGGTTGCTGAGAAAAATGTGACGAAAAAGTCACAATTTGAAAAAGCGAGTTAAAAAGGCACAAATTCGGTAAACAGGAAGCCATGATTCAATATGGCAGAAAAGGGGAGGCGTAGTATGGGACCTCATACTGAAGCACCATACTAAATATCTAAATGGCTGTCATGTGTGGTTGCTGAGAAAATGCGACAAAAAAGTCACAATTTTGAAAATGAAAGTAAAAAGGCACAAAGTCGGTAAACAGGTATGTGGTGATTCGATTAAGCCAAAAATGAGAGGTACAGTAAAGGACCACATACTGTAGCACCACACCAAATATCAAGTGGTTCTCACGCGTGGTTGCTGAGAAAAATGCGACAAAAAGTCAAAACTTTGAAAAAGCAAGTAATATGAAAAGAAAGGAAATGGGGTAAATGTCAAGGGGACAACATCCCATATCCAGGTTAAAACGACCAAAAACAAAACATCTAGGGGTCACCATATGGTCTTCAACACAGTGAGAACCTCACACTTTATGGTGTTTATATAAATAAACTCACAAAGTTGGTAAACAGGAAGAAGTGACTCAATATGGCCAAAAAGGGGAGGCGCATTATGGAATCCCATATAAAGCAGCATACTAAATGTCAAGTGGCTGTCATGCGTGGTTGCTGAGAAAAATGCGACGAAAAAGTCACAATTTTGAAAATGAAAGTAAAAAGGCACAAAGTCGGTAAACAGGAAGTGCCGATTCCATATAGCCTATAGCCGAAAAGGGGAGGCGCAGTATGGGACCACATACTGAAGCACCATACCAAATATCAAATGGCTGTCATGCATGGTGGCTTAGAAAAATGCGACGAAAAAGTCACAATTTTGAAAAAGCGAGTAAAAAACGTACAAAGTTGGTAAACAGGAAGTAGTGATTCAAAATTGCCGAAAAGGGGAGGCGCAGTATGGGACCCCATACTGAAGCACAATACCAAATATCAAGTGGCTGTCATACGTGGTTGCTGGGAAAATGTGACGAAAATATGTGTGATGGACGGACGAACGGAATGACGGAATGACGGACGGACAGAGGTAAAACAGTTTCAGTATAATATCCACAGAAGTACTTCACACGATTTTCTTTTCTTTTCTTTTTTTTGTTTCCTATTTTTTTAAATGCATTTCCGTAGGGTCCCGGCCCTATGTTAAACTATGTTTCCCGCTGGTAGCCATCTTGGTTGAGATGCCTACAAACCGGACACAATTTTTGAAGGAGACCAACCAAGGTCTATTATAATGGCTTAGTTTGGTTCCAAGAGGCCAAGTGGTTTCAGAGAAGAAGGTCCTTTTTGGTAGTTTTAACCTGGAGATGCATGGGATATTGTCTCCTTGATATTTACCCCATTTCCTTTCCTTTTGTCCCTATGGAATAAACTATCTTCCCCGATGACAGCCATCTGGAATGAGGTGTTTACAAACCGGACACATTTTTTGAAGGGAACCATCCAAGGACAACTGTGACCAAGTTTTGTTGCAATTGGTGTTTTTAGAATAGGAGACCTTTGAATACATTTCTAGTAGCGAACCTTTGTTAAACTTTGTGATCCCCGCTAGCAACTATCTTTTAGGAGGTGCTTACAACCCGGACATAATTTTTGAAGGAGACCACCCAAGGACTATTTTGACTAAGTTTGGTTCCATGTGGCACTGTGTTCTCAGAGAAGATCTTTGAATACATTTCCCATAGGGCCCCTTTATGAAACTATGTTCCCCGCTGGAAGCAATCTTGGATGAGTTAAGAATATAAATCAAAGCTCCGATGGAGCTGAATCTCGAAGCCCTGAAATTCTACATGTGGCAAAACTTCGTAGTCATCCAAAGAACTACTGCATACGTCTGCATGTATTAAGTTATAGTCCGTAATACGTGAAATAATCGGATTGTGTGATTTCGCATGTTGATTTCATTGCTCTTATATATTATCAAGCGCATTTTGGCCACTTATTGCGATTTTAAAGGCGTAAAAACTTCTTAAAGCCGACCGCGAAGCGAGATTGCGCTTGATTATTAATTTGTGCGAAAATTCGAAAGAACAAATAGCGATGTTTGTATTTTGAATGCTACGAAACATTTACTACACTATTTTAAGAATACACACTACAACGACTCGTTATTGATTTTTTGTAACTATGAATGGGGACATGTTTGACCTAAATAAATAATTTAAATCATAATTATAGAACACCAATCACTGAATCTATTAGGCACTAATTGATACTCAAAACAATAAATACGTTACTGACTTTCAAAATTTATAAACGTAATGTTATAAACTCAATGTTATAATACTAAATTAATTGCGCTTCTGGACACCTGTACTTATGTAAACTTTAAATATAGATCGCTTCAGCTGTGTGAATACACATCTGACGTGTTTATCGTATGTTTCATTTTAAACCAATAAAAACATCTTATAAAGGTCAATGGGCGTGTTTTCCCATCAGATATAAAGACAGCCATTCATTTTCTATAATCAACGAGTAAAAAAAAACGAGTAATTTGATTAACATGCATATTGTTTTCAGTTTAATAAAACAACAATGTATTCAACTCAAGAAAATGAAGAAATATAACTTAAATACTAAATGTATCCGATTTTGAAAGGAACTTGCGCACTATATTTTATTGGAAGCACAAAGATCATCTTTTAGAGCTGTTAATAGGCTTGAAGCCTCACGCGGGGCATGTGATTTTTTCTTGCCATATCAATATCTCTCCAGCCATTTCATGGCTTCGAGATAAAAAATCATAGTCTTTGAAGGGGACCGTCCAAGGACTATTGTGACCAAGTTTTGTTCTAATTACCCCAGTGGTTGTAGAGGAGAAGATCTTTTAATGTAAAGTTAACGTACGGACGACAGACTACGGTGCCAAGTGATTGCTGATGGCAGAAGCTCAACCTGGCATAGCCAGGTGAGCTAAAAAAAAAAGTCGGCAGACGATGACTATGGCAGACGACGCAAGACGAAGGATAGTTATCTCTATGTGTGGACTCTGCTTCAGTATATTAAGAGAACAGATGTTTCCTTATTGTTTTACACAAAAATATCAACAGAAGTACTTCACACGATTTTCTTTTCTTTTTGTTTCTTATTTTTTCCCTGCTTTTTAATGTTTACTCTATTTTATAAAGCATGCATATGATATTGTAATATGATTTAGTTAGAATACCATATTACTTTGTCAATAATTGTAAATTAAAGAGGACTTCATAAGTATGTCTTACTTGTGTCTTACCGATTTTGTTAAATTTACAAATAGAACAAGTGATGGTCGTATTGCAGGGCAATACTAAGCCCCCCTATAGGTGAAACAAGGCTTTCTTAGTTAGCCGAAAAAATAGGAAATAAATGTTCTCCGAGTCCAAGGCCCATAACTCCGCCAACCAGTTGACCAGAACCAACCCCAAATTTGATCTTTAACTCATTGCGGTGGACTCACAAACTGAATATAAGATCAATGCCTGCAATTATAGTATAGAATAAAGGGCTACGCCAAGCGCAGCATGATACGACCGCAGCATGTCGACCACTGAAATTTCAACAAAAGTAGTTTAAAGTGAATGTGGACACAGTAAAGAGCTTGACACAATAATTAGATGGACACAAAAAGAAGCTAGACACAGTTATTAACTAGAAACAAAATAGGGAAAAACCCTTTTGATTACTTACTGATAAAAAACCGTAAGAGCTATGCAAAATATGTACTATCAACTAAAACTTTACATCCATAGAAATTCAAAGAAAAAATCCATCGAAATCTGATGAAAAATAAAGATTTGACACATTTAGAAAAAATGCAATTTTGGCCCCTTTGACCCCTTGTAGCTCAGAAACGGTAAGACCTACAAAAAATCCGTTGATATACTACTGAAAGCTTAGCTCAAGAGGAATCCAAAGAAAAAAATCCCATCGAAATCCGATGAAAAATAAAGATTTGACATATTTAGAAAAATTGCATTTTTGGCCCCTTTGACCCCTTGTAGCTCGGAAACGGTAAGACCTACAAAAAATCCGTTGACATATTGCTGAAAGCGTAGATCACGAGGAATCCAAAGAAAAAAATCCCATCGAAATCCGATGAAAAATAAAGATTTGACATATTTAGAAAAATTGCATTTTTGGCCCCTTTGACCCCTTGTAGCTCGGAAACGGTAAGACCTAAAAAAAATCCGTTGACATATTGCTGAAAGTGTAGATCACGAGGAATCCAAAGAAAAAAATCCCATCGAAATCCGATGAAAAATAAAGATTTGACATATTTAGAAAAATTGCATTTTTGGCCCCTTTGACCCCTTGTAGCTCGGAAACGGTAAGACCTACAAAAAATCCGTTGACATACT
>MJUU01045717.1:0-41278 GCA_002080025.1 Modiolus philippinarum
CTGTGAGGGTCTTTTTTCGAGATGAAAAGAATTTGCTTTAAAATACAATTTCGATATCAATAACATGCATGTTACATACAATATAATGTACATTATTTATTTTCTTGAATACTAAACAGAATTATAACCAGTATAACCCGAGTTCTCCAATAACTTTATTTGATGTGTGCACACTTTAAGTGCATTTCTATCAATCTAATGAAACACTTAATGTTCTTCCCAAGTAAATGACCTTTCAGTGTTATTAACACATGATAAAATGTTTAATTGCACCATACTTAAGTAAAGGTGGGAAATAGACAAGAAATTCTTGAATTCCGCATTCCAAATTCTGATTTCCGAATTCTGAATTCCGTAATCAGAATTCTGAATTCCTCAAAAGGATGTCCCTTCTCGGCTTTCGTACATTTATGCATACAAAGCTACCATTCGTTGCAAGTTTTATGAACAAATGAATGAGTTATTTATGATAATCAATATAAAAAACGGCAAATCATTCGAACAGACCGCATTTTTGTCCCAGAAAACATCCAACTACCACAATATTTTCAAGATTTTTCTCAATAATTTGCAGATAAATTTTTGGAATAAAGCAACAAGCCGTTTAGGCTGGGGGTTTTACACAAAATTCCCATAGGTTTAACATTGAACTGAAAACGGGACCTTTAACCTTAACGTTCTGAAACACCTTTTACGTGATCTTTCGAAAAAGACACTTGTTCCAGGCATGCAAACGTTTATCTTTCAAAACTTCAGCTTTACAACACACATTTTGTAGTGCGTCGACTATCTTTTTTTAAAGATACTAGTAGTACTTGTTTTCGTTATTGATTTGTTTACTGGCAAATTGAACAATTGTATTAAAAAAATTAACAAATACAGACAAAATGGTAATACCAGTGATGAATACTATTAAACACTGAACATTATGGGGGTCAGAAAATAAGCTTGTCCTGTTTTGATTCGATCTGCACTGAAGAGACATAAGTTGTCGAAAGGTGCATATGCATAAACTAAATGAACAGTAACTTCGGTATTTTGTTATCTAATTTAAACATTTTTTTTTGTATTAACACTTATGTTGGTCGCGAAACGCGGAGTTAACATACTGAAGAAAATTTTCTCGAAAGAGTGGAGCTAACACATTGAGAAACTGTTCTGAAAAGTGGAGCAATTGTACTTCAATAGCAATTCGTGGGTCTTCATGACGTGGAGTCAAAGTCCTCCGAGTTTGGTTTTTGGGCATGATAGGGTCTACGAAGTTAACTCAATTTTCGTTGTGTTAGTTTTCTCAGACATTTAATGGATATAACGGTGGCAAAACTTACTACATATATATGCAATTCTTAATAATAATGACATTTTTAATTACATTTGTAAAATGAAAAACTGATGCCGGGTTTTTTAGACATAATTTAGGCTCATTCGCTATTCAAGAGCCTGTGTTCGATATAGTGACTTCCTTGATAGAGCCCGGTTGCTCACAAATAGGCTACTTCAACAAGGGTACGTTACCCAAAACTTGAAGTCATCCCTCCAGAAGTTTTACGGTCGACATCATCATCTTGTGGACCGCTATGGGATATCTATTTCCCACATGACAACATATCTTTCCCTTTAAAGCTTAATTGTTGTTTCCTCTACCGAATTTGACTTTACTACCGGATTTGACATGTTCAACACGGCGGGTGTCTTATAAGAAGCAGGAGATGCTGACTCTACCGGTGCACCTGATCTCACCCATGGTTTTATATTGGGTCCGTGTTGTTCATCTTTGTGTGTGAGTTTCTTCATTTTTCTTTTCTGTGCTGTACCCATGTTGTGTCTTTGTTTTTTTCTGCCTTTTTTGTTTCTGGTGTTGCCATTGTCCTTGGACTGTTCGCTTTTAGATTGACGGTTCGGTTCTCACTTACTTTACATTACTCTACATGTACGCCTTTACGATCTGTCAATACGCATACGCCTTTGTATACGTCTTAGATGCAACATCTCTATTATTATTTTTTGAATTGTTAAGTGTTAAGTTAATTAAAAGAAGTTTAATCTAAATAATTTTAAGAGCTATGTTAAAGTACATTGTTCAGCACTGATGTTGCAAAAACTCATTATTGAAAAGAAGAAACAAAAAAAATGTTGATTTCAATCGATTCGTAAATGTGCACATTAAATTGATTATCACTGCTGCAACACTTATGATTTACGGGCTATGAGAGTAAAAGCAAGTTAAAGGTTTTACAAGACACAACTTTTTTGCAACGCTCAATGCATAGTGGAGGAAAAAATATGATGCTAAGCGGAACCTAAACTTGTTATTGTTTGAATATTCAGTGAATAAGTGTTTGATTATGTGCAAAAAATGCTTAACTATCCCGAAAGCACAGTAAAAAAACGGAAATCTGCAGTTAAAATATTCATTTTTACGCAACGAGATTGAAAATGTCAGTCCTGCTGACTAGAGAGATGTCCATTGATCAATTAACGTCGTCACTGAAAAGTCCTGTAGCTATTCATTGGCTAGTTAATAGTCTTTTAACTTTTCATCGGTTGATAGTACATATTACATACAAGTTCATATAAAATATATTCTGCCGAATTAATTAATGCATTTAAACTCTACAGAGTGTGATTTATAGAATCTACAACCGCATCGAGTGAGAAACGACATTTCTACACTAGAGTTAGTTAAATTGTCAAATTTTTAAACGTGAAGCTTGCTTAGCGTTTAAAATGTTTGAAAATTTAACTATAGATATTGTAGAAATGTCGTTTCTCACGAGATATGGTTGTGGATTTTATTTCTCTGATGATTTCAAGGAGATTTTTGACAAAAACATGATGATCCGAAATAAATGTGTTCTTTGAGCGTGACGTCATCAGGCATGGTCACCTTTTTTTTCATGACATCACAATGGTAAAGTCTGAAAACGGCAAACATATTTGACGTCAAAAGGAATTTAATCCAATCACTTGACGAGAACAACTTTATCTGAGATCTTAAACGTATTTCTCCCACTGTTCAGGAAACGTGAAAACAGGACAGAAATTTGAGAAATACATTTTAAAGCTGACGCATTGTAAACGCACTACAAAAACAATTGAGTTTCAAGAAAATATTTGTAATAGATTATAATAGCTTTGATTAATTCACGCAGTGCATTCTTTGTTGAATTTAATAATATAAGAATATTATTTCAATGATCTCATTTATCTCCCAGACTGTTGCATTCTGGCTTAGTGCTCGCACTCCCCTCGGGTAATTTTACTATTCTGTTGCTGAATACTACCGATAGTAGTAGTTTTTGTTGCTATATGTGCTATATGGTATCTCCATACTGACTGTTTACATTATTAGCAACTTTTGTTTCATATACAGATCTTTCAACTTTAACAGACTACAGATCGTGACATTTTTTTTTCAACTTGATAAGTAGGTCATATATGGAGATATCATTTAACTTGAAAAAGAAGGTGGAGTGCGTAGTACCTCTTGTGGGAATGCAAAGAACCACCTTTAAGACATAACTTTATATGTATCACAATCTAATAGTTTGTCCTACAAAAATATGTTTTACTAAACATCGGGAGTTTTCATAATACAATTGAAGAAATATGCTAAACTTTTTATATCCTTTTACTTAAGAATGAAAAGATAAAGAGTAAAAGTCTCCCTACAAATAAATGGTAATACCAAGCCATGCAACAAGGCTTTTTTTTGTGTTCTTCATCTTAAGGTCACGATTGGGCCTTCAACAATCAGCTTTGCCCATACCAAATGGAAAGTTCAAGACATTCCCTAGCACCGGTTTCAATGGTATTCATTGCTAATTGTAGAACAAGAGCAACTTTGTAGCTTTCGGGCTGTTTGCAATCCTCGTTAAATAAATAAAGCATTAAATCAAATTAATTGTAGAACAACGCTACATCCATTTTTTACCTCACCTAGCCTAAAACTCCATGTGAGCTTTTGTCATCACTATGCGTCCGTCCGTCTGTCTTTCATCTGTCTGTCTGTCAACAATTTCAAGAATCTTCTCCTCTAAAACAACTGCACTAATGAAACCAAACTTGCCCTGAACCATTACCAGGGTATGGCTCTTCATAATTGTATTCTATTAGTCCGACGACCAAACAACATGACTGCTGTTGCTAAAAATAGAACATGGGGTAAATTGCTGTTTTTCGCAAATAACTCAAAAACCGTTACATATATAAAAAATCTGACGGATCAGCATATGAAGAACTACATGCCCTGCAATCCGCCGTTTCAGAAACTAAAGCATTGTGGGTAGAGCGTACACCAAAATATTTTGATTGGTCAAGAAAGTAAATAACATAACGGCATTGGTTGAAAATTTCAAAGATAATCTCTGTACCCACAATTCCTCAGTTTCTGAAACGGCTAATTTTGAAGAAAATCCAAAACCCTTTTTGAGTTTTTGCTCTTTTTCCGTAAAATTTTCAACATTTTATATTTTTTATTTTTTGTTAGAAAAACTATCAGAGATAGAGGTCAGTTTGAATTGCAAAAATGTTCAACACATCAAGATCTAGCACTCTTGGAATTTTAAAGAAAATCTTACCACCCATGTTGGAGTTATTGCCCTTTATTTGTCAAATTTCGTAATTTTATACATCGTCCGTCAACAATTAAAAAAAACTTCTCCTCTGAAACAGCTGCGCCAGTTGTAACCAAACTTGGCCTGAATCATCACCAGGATATGCCGTCAGTTTTAAACTTATTATTATTAACTTTTCAGTGTTACGGATAAGAGTTGGGTACCCACTTGTAATGTAATGGCCAAGTCTATGTTTTACTATGGAAAAACCCAAAAATCAATCAAACCAAATTCTGAAATAGGAGGTGCACATCTACATTATGTCACAAAGACTGTCTTAAAGTTTCATTAAAATCTCTTCATTAGTTCAGGAGGAATAGCGGATAAGAGATGGGTAACCACTTGTAATGTAATGGCCAAGTCCATGTTTTTCTGTGGGAAACCCCCAAAAATCAATCAAATCAAATTCTGAAATAAGAGGTGCACATCTACATTACGTCAAAAACACTGTTGAGATGGGTACCTTCAGGTGTAACGGACGGACGGACAGACGGACAACCTCATCACTATATACCCCCCACTTTTCAAGCGTGGTTATAAAAATTAAAGGAAGACGAAAAACGAAGAAGAAGAAGAATAAGTTCTTATACGAGACCATATTAAAGATAAGGGATATCTTCCACGAGTGTGAGAAATTCCGTCTTTTCCAATTGAAACAAGGGTAAAAAACGTAGAATTTCTCACACGAGTGGAAGATATCCCGATCTTTAATTTTGGATTTTGGTCGAATATAAGAAACCTATTTCTTCCGTAAAATTTCACATCCAACCCGAAAGAAAGTAAATCTCCCCATTTCTGGTGGAGTTCTCAATTGTGACGTCAAATTATCCATGGAGTTTATTGTGGTAACAATTGTGACGTCGAACAAATCGCAACGTTTGATTGGACAATTACCCGTGTAAGGCAGCTTCACGCGACCCTGTCTTCTATGGGCTGTCTTAAACGGAAAACATCCATTTACGGAAGAACGCAATTTCAGTTTTATTTGATATAAACATCAATCAGTGTTTTATCTTGTACTGAACATGTTTTTGTTCTACTGCTTGTTACAGTTTTATTTTTCATTTTTCTGTCATGTGAATGATATCTGCAACAATGCTTTCATTCATTATAAATTTTTGATGAAAGTTTCTGATGCATTTTCTTTCCCAATTTGTTAAACTTTTACGCAAAGCATTTGTATTTGTGGCAACCATATTGAATCATCTGTCACGTGACCGGAAGTGACAGTTCCTATTTATTTTTTTGGTTTTTGTACTACCTAGTGGTTACTCCTTCTAATAATAAACTATTCATTAATATTAAGCCGAGCACAGAAAATGTTTACCCGCGAAATATCAAGATTGTTCACATCTTGTCTTTCAGTGGATTTTTGTTGAATACCTCAAAAATAGGAAAAATGCAATCGATATATATTTGACCAATATAAACGTTTGGATAATTGATAAATCGATTGAATTGATACAAAAACCAATGAAAATTTGCTGAAAAACTTTTTCCACAACATTCGACAGCAGGTAAACTCATAGTCTAGGAGACACCCGCCCCCCTTAAAACAAAAAAAAAAAATCCTCAAATTCTAGGTTTTCGAAATATGTTTTTCTTTTGTGATATCATAGCTAACATAGACATGTTTCGTTTTCAATATATTTATTAACAATCATTGAAACGTTTCTAAGTGAGCAGACTTTGTTAATATTCCGTCAAAATTTGGCAAAAATCAAAATATCTCGTTTTCAGTGAATTTCCGGAAAACTGCACCGTAGGATTTATTTACGACAGGGCAAAAAATATAATTTAGACTATTGTCTTTCGAAAAATACCGTTTCTAGTCATGAGGTATGCTGCTCCATTAAACTCCTAAAATAAGCGTCTTTTCAAAACCCAGTCACTGCACTATAGTATGTTAAACAACGGCAGTAGAATACCGAAGGAACAAGGGAAGTGATGATTACAATGATTAAAATGATCAGCAAAGCAAGATCTACCTGTCCTGAAGAAAATCCTAAAACCCGTATTGCGGTTATTTCCCTTTCCGTAAAACTTTCAAAATTTTAATATTTTCTATTTTTATTAGAAAAACTTTAACAAATAGACGTCAATTTAGAATTTCAAAATGTTCAGCATAGAAAGATCTGCCCCTCTGAAAGTCTTGAAGAGAATCAAGATACCCATGTGGGAGTTATTACCCTTTATTTGTCGAATTTTCCTAAATTTATACATTTTGTCTAATATTTCAAAAACGATTCGAGATACAGATTAAGTTTGAATAGCAAAAGTGTTCAGCTTATCAAGAATTATCTTTAACAGGTTTGCATCTCATCCAAGATGGACATTATTCTAACACAGCTTCGTTGTTCGTCGTCTTTTCTAAATAGCGACCTGTATAATGTTAATATTGTTCAAAACCCGTCTTGTCCAAGTGGTTATCATCAGGAGACAGTTGATCACTATCTTCCTCATTGTTCATTATATAATGAAGCAAGAGTAACACTTATTAATAATATTTCAAGAATTTTGAACGTTCATAATATAGATTCTAAAATATTGTTGGGTTTAAATAGCAATATATCGTCCGAAGACTATGATATTGTACTGCATCATGTTTTTATTTTCCTTAAATCCTCTAAACGTTTCCATTGATTAGTGAACTTACTTTGTTTTAAAAGCTGATTACTCCAGCACACACTCACTCAAACACACTTATCATTACATGTGACTTATCTATTTATTTACTTATTTTTATATTATTTCGTATTATTGATTACTGTATATTCATATTGTAATTGTAAATAGATTTGCATGCCTAATTATTGTTATAATTGTTATTTGGAGAAGATCTCTTGGGCAAGCTCCTGCTCGTGTCTTATCCTACTTGTATTTTTTATGCAAATGAAATAAGTTTTAACCAATCCAAGATGGCCACCATCGGGTAACATAATTTAATATAAAACCGTATGGGAAAATGTTGTAAATTGTTACCTCTTGAAAAAACGTTTCATAAAACAAGTTGATATAAACTAGCCATTGCACCATGCTGATCATCAAACAAATATGTAATTTTAGAACCGATCATAAATCTAAGACGGCCGCCACTGCCAATTTTAGTTTAACGGTGGATCCTATGGGAAAATGTTGTTAATTTCTAATTCTTGAAAATCGTTTCATAGATCAAGTTAATATTAAGAAGGCATGGTAAATTGATGGTCATATACCAAATTATATATATTTTTACCAACCAAAAAAGGCCACCAAGGGTGAATATAGAATTTTATAGGAAAATGTTGTTAATTATTTATTCTTGAAAACCGTTTAATACATCAAATTTATATCAACTAAGCATTTTAACATGACAGTAGTATTTTACTAGCAATTAGCTGTCGCCTTAGATTAATCATTAAAGCTTGTGTGAAAATCTTATTTGATCAATACCCACCCTGTGAGGGATACAGGCTCACATATGAGCCTCTGGTTTTGTTTACATTTCAAATGTTTTATGCAAATGGTAAACAGCTTACTGTTAGACAATGTATTATTTCAATTAAGAAGTTTACTCAACTTTAGATGTTTTATTGTAATGTAGTTAAATTCCCCACTGGTGACCTCTTTGTATATAGGGATTTAAATGACCAGTGACATGTATTTTACTGGTAGTGGCCAGTTGTATTTATAAATAAACAAGACAAGCAGGTTTTGTTGTTTGTTGTATTTATAGATAAACAAGACAAACAGGTTTTGTTGTTTGTTAGGCAAGTTACAATCTGGGTGTGACAGTTGTTACTAGGCTGAGCAAGTGTTTAGATGTATTTAAGAAAAAGTGCCATCCTACAAGCAGATAGCAGATATTGCTAGAGCTAATATAATTTGATATCAGGAATGGTCATGGCAGGACTCATTCAATTAAATTTTCAACTCATCAGAGCAATATATTCTCAGGTAGTTTTGTACTTTTATTTGGTTGTCCAAATTATCCCAGTTCAGTTTGAAATTCGTTGTAATTATGGCGGTTTTTCGTATAAACGGGTTGTCATTTTGTATAAATGGCGCGGTTCAATATTTTTCGTGACATATGGCGTATTTATTCCCTATATATTCAGTGGTCCTTTAATTCTTTCACAGGGGACCCTGGTGACATTAGTTGGAAATGTATGATGTTGTGAAAGGATTACATCCATATGGTTTGGTTATGTTCAATAATTGGTTAGAGAACCTATGGATGTATAAAAAAGGAAACTGAAAACAGTTTATACAATATTGATATCAACACAACATAATAACAGAATATAGTGAATAGATATTTAGTATATGCAGTCATAGTCTAATAACATTCAGATATATGATTTGTTGCCTAATATTAAGATATATATATATATATATATATATATATCTATTATAAGTATTTATGGAAAATAATTCTGAAAGTGAACTGTTTGATACCAGGGACAGGGACAGGGACTGAACTAATAAAAGTGACATCTTCTGCAATGTAGACTATTGGCTGGACATTTATATTTATTTCCAAATTTTTAGATTTTAGTGTGTTTATTTATTTTTAGTTTTTCTTAGCTTTTTTGTAACTGTCTCGTTTGTGTACTTTAGTACGGAGTAGTGATTGAGAGATAGTTGACGTACTTAATATTTGTGCATTATATGTTTGCGGTTGTGGTGTTAACAAATATCATTATTTTATTTGCATGGCTTTACTTGCAAGACGCCATTGACAGAGTCCTCATGCATTTATTTTAAAGAACCCAGAAGTGAGACATCTTACTTCATTACATTGGCATCCTCGGCGGGATTTGTCAGTGTAATCTTGTTTGTTGATTGTATAATACTAATAGAAAGATGTCTATGCCGGATTGGATTACTGAGTTTGTAGATAAAGGGAGGTCTGTACAGGATTTTATCGAGTTATGGGAGGAGATACAAAAGGTAGAGCGCGATGAACGGAACGCAGAGCGCGAAATGAAACGTGTCGAGATGGAAAGAGATTTGAAAATTCGCGAACTCGCTTTGAAGGAAAAAGAATTAGAGCAGCGGAAGTTGGATGGTGGTGTTACAAGTCATGATTCATTAAATTCTGGGTATAAAAATGTTAAACTGCCAAAGTTTTATGAAGGTCAAGATCCAGATGTATTTCTTAGATCCTTTGAAAAACTCGCAGCTTTGCATAAATGGAATATAACTGAATGGGCTATAAGACTTATTCCTTTGCTTAGTGGTAAAGCTTTAGAGGCTTATTCACGTCTAAATGATGCAGATAGTGCAGTATATGATAAAATTAAAGATGCAATTCTTAAAAGGTATGAGCTTACTGCTGAGGATTATAGGGAAAGGTTCAGAACAGGTAGACAAGAAACAAATGAGTCATTTCGAGAATTTAAGGTAAAAATAGAAGGTTTGATAGGGAAAATATAAATGAGGATTATAAAAAGTTATATGACATGATGTCGAAAGAACAACTTTTACAAAGTTGTAATATAGAACTGAGATTGTGGATAAATGAACATAAATCTGAATCAGCTGAACAGGTAGTAGAGTTAGCAGAATCTTATCAAATGGCTCATAAGCAGAAAGGTACACAACGCAATTTTGGAAAACAGGTGAGTGGGGCTAATAACCAGTCATGGAAGTCACCTATTGATAAAGGACAAGATAGAGGTAAGACTGACGAGAAATCTTATGTACCAGGAGGAAACCTGTCAGGAAAAACTTGCTTCTTCTGTAAGAGACAGGGACATTTAAAATTTAATTGTCCATTGCGAAAACATGATGAAAAAAAAACCAATGACAAAGTACTGTTGTGTATAAAATCACCAGATAAACATAATATGGTGAAACTTTCAGGAGTAAGTAGTCCAACTGAGTGTGATGACAGGAAAATTCCAGGACCTGACACCGTAGTAGGTAAAGTAAATGGTAGGAAAGTCATAGTTTTTAGGATACAGGTAGTTCATAAGTATTTGTTCATAGTAAGGTTATAGGGAATATGCCTAGAACTGGTATAGAGATAGATATTTGTCTAGCTGATGGAACTGTGAAAAATTGTGATGAATTGTGGATAAATATTGAAACACCTTATATAACAGGTACTGTACAAGCTTTAGTATTAGATGTACCTTTTGCTGATTTAGTAATTTGCAACTATGTCCACACATCTAATGACAAAACTGTGGATGCTGGTATGGTGCATGAAGATAACAAGTCAGGTATCTGTCAAGTTGTTCAGACTAGGTCTCAAAAGAAGAGAGATAAACAGAAGGAAATCCAAAGTATGGAGGAAAGATTTGTTTTGGAAAATCTAGATGTAAGTGAGAGTGAATTGGGGGAGAAACAGTTTTTTAAACGAGATAAGTTAATAGAAGCCCAGAAAGAGGTCTACACTTTAGATAAGGTAAGAAGTTTAGTTGGTATTGAACAGGATAGTAAACCATCATATTTAACTGTGAAGGCAGGTATTATATATTGGATATATGTAACTCTTAGTAGAGTTGAAATTAATCAAGTCGTACTTCCACAAAAGTATAAAGGTATGGTATTGTCTCTTGCTCATGATATTCCTCTATCGGGACATCTTGGAATGAGAAAGACAAGAGAGAGGATACTACAGAACTTTTTCTGGCCTGGTATTTTTGATGGTGTTTCTACCTATTGTAAATCATGTCAAGAATGTCAGTTGACTAGTAAAAAGGGTGGAATAGCCAAAGTACCATTAGTAAGTATTCCTCCCATAGATACTCCTTTCAAACGGATAGCTTTTGACTTTGTTGGGCCATTACCTATGACTCAAAATAAAAATAGGTTTAATTTTGTTATTGTTGAGTGTGCAACACGTTATCCAGAAGCAGTAGCACTGAGAAATCAAGATGCAGAAACTGTAGTTGAAGCACTGATGACTGTATTTTCAAGGGTAGGTTTTCCAGAGGAAATTTTATCAGAACAGGGATCAAATTTTATGTCTGCTTTGATGGTTGAAGTATGCAGGTTGTTGAAGGTAAAAAGTTAGTATCAAGTGTATATCGTCCACAACAAATGGAATGTGTGAAAAATTCAATGGTGTGTTGAAAGGTATGTTGAAGGCATATGCAAAATCAGAACCTTACTTTTGGGATAAATATGTTGTTTATGTTCTTTTTGCCTATCGGGAAGTTCCAAATGATTCCACTGGTTTCTAACCATTTGAACTGTTATACGGTCGTAATGTGAGAGGGCCATTGTCTATATTAAAAGAACAATGGGAAGAACCAGAGGAAAGTCAAGCTTCAGTTCTTAGTTTTTTGATTGAGACTAGAGACAGGTTAAAAACATTATCTGAGTTGGCTCATAAAAATGAATGCAAAGCAAAAGTTAGTCGGTAAATGTATTATGACAGAAAATCTAAAGCCAGGGAGATACAGGTAGGTAGTAAAGTCTTAGTGTTATTACCAACAAATACATGTAAGTTGTTGGCTCAATGGAAAGGTCCATATCAAGTTGTAGAAAAAATCTCTCCAGTAGATTATAAGGTAAATGTCAGGGGAAAAGAGAAAGTCTATCATATAAATATGCTGAAGGTATGGTATGAGCGGCCACCAGAGTTGAAAGAGTTTATGTTTGCTTGTATGGAGATACCTGAAAATGGAGATATTGTAACAGAGATGGATGATAGAGTTGCACCTCAACTAGAAAAAAAAGAAAGTGTTCAAGATGTTGAAATTTTTGATGGCTCGTCTAAAGAACGTGCTGACCAGCTTTCACAAGTGTTAAGTGAGTATTCAGATGTGTTTACAGATATTCCAAAACGAACAAATTTAGTTACTCATAAGGTAAAAACTATCACAGACAAACCAGTCTATAAAAATCCTATCCAATTCTTTTTGCTTTAAGAGATAAAGTTCAGGTAGAGATTGATAATATGCTGAAGATGGGTATTATAGAGCCAGTAGAAAGTCCATATGCATCTCCCATAGTACTTGTTAAGAAACCTGATAATACTTTGAGATTTTGATGTGATTATAGGGAGTTGAACAAAATCACTGAGTTTGATCAAAATCCGATGCCTAGGGTTGATGAAATTTTAACTAAGGTAAGACGAGCTAAATTTCTCAGTAAAATAGATTTAACAAAAGGCTACTGGCAGATTTCCCTAGATATTGATGCAAAATTGAAGAGTGCATTTATTACACCTATGGGACAGTATGCATTCACTGTCATGCCATTTGGAATGATGAATAGTAGTGCATCTTTTGTTAGGCTTAAGAAAAAGATTCTGGTAAATTGTCAAGGTTTTTCCGAGTCTTTCATAGATGATATTTGCATCTACATTGATTCTTGGGAGGATCATATTTGTCACATCAGGTCAGTGTTACAAGCTCTGAAAATGCTAATGTTGCTGCGAGACCGACAAAGTGCAGTTTTGGTTTTCCTTGTCTGGAATTTTTGGGTCATATGATTGGAAATGGACAGATCAAACCAACACAGGATAAGGTAAATGCAATACTAGATTGTAAACCTCCAGAAACGAAAAAAACAGGTACGTTCCTTTGTAGGGTTAATTGGATTTTAACGAAAGTTTGTACCAGACTTTTCAAAGTATTCAGCACCTATACGGATTTGACAAAAAAAGGGTTGCCTAATAAAGTAAGATGGACAGATGAACATCATAAATGTTTTGATACTTTGAAGTCTTTAATTGCAAGGCATCCAGTATTAAGAACTCCTGATTTTTCAAAGGTATTTATTCTGAGAACAGATGCTTTAATAACAGGTATTGGTTGTGTTTTAGAACAACAGTTTGATGAAGATAGACATCCAATTTTGTACATGAGTAAGAAGTTCAGTGAGATTCTGTTATTGAAAAGGAATGTTATGCAATAGTGTGGGCTATTAAGTTACTTTGGATATATATTTAGCAGGTAAGGAATTCTTTATTGAGACAGACCATGCACCTCTACAGTGGTTAAATAAGATGGAGTTGAATAACCAAAGACTTTTGAGGTGGAGTCTCATTTTACAGGAATTGAAATATCAGATCAAGCATATACCAGGTAAATCAAACATCGTTGCCGATGCACTGTTCAGGTTAGATTAAAAGTGTAATCCCCTGAGAATCTGTAGGATGGTAAGTAACATGGCAGTGTATAGCGTCTTGAATTTATCTACTGTTGATGGTTGTTGCAGGGTCGGACAAAATGAAATTTAGTCTCCAGGATAGGGAGGATTGTAATGTAGTTAAATTCCCCACTGGTGACCTCTTTGTATGTAGGGACTTAAATGACCAGTGACATGTATTTTACTGGTAGTGGCCAGTTGTATTTATAAATAAACAAGCCATGCAGGTTTTGTTGTTTGTTGTATTTATAGATAAACAAGACAAACAGGTTTTGTTGTTTGTTAGGCAAGTTTCAATCTGGGTGTGAGAGTTGTTACCAGGCTGAGCAAGTGTTCAGATGTATTTAAGAAAAAGTGCCATCCTACAAGCAGATAGCAGATACTGTGGAAGTACTTTTATTCGTGGACATAAATTTTCGTGGTTTTCATTAATATCAATATTTCGTGGGTACCTAAATTCGTGGTTTCAAATTCAATATATCAAAACTCTATGGAAAAATGCATTTCGTTGGGAACTTAAATTCGTGGTTTAAGCGAACCACGAAATCCACGAAAACTGGAACCCCACGAACAATAGTACTTTCACAATATTGCTAGAGCTGGTATAATTTGATATCAGGAATGGTCATGGCAGGACTCATTCAATTAAATTTTCAACTTATCAGAACAATATATTCTCAGGTAGTTTTGTACTTTTATTTGGTTGTCCAAATTATCCCAGTTCAGTTTGCCCAATTGAAATTCGTTGTAATTATGGCGGTTTTTCGTATAAACGGGTTGTCATTTTGTATAAATGGCGCGGTTCAATATTTTTCGTGACATATAGCGTATTTATTTCCTATATATTCAGTAGTCCTTTAATTCTTTCACAGGGGACCCTGGTGACATTAGTTGGAAATGTATGCTGTTGTGAAAGGATTATATCCATATGGTTTGTTTATGTTCAATAATTGGTTAGAGAACATATGGATGTATAAAAAAGGAAACTAAAAACAGTTTGTGCAATATTGATATCAACACAACATAATAACAGAATATAGTGAATAGATATTTAGTATATGCAGTCATAGTCTAATAACATTCAGATATATGGTTTGTTGCCTAATATTAAAGATACATCATATATATCTATTATAAGTATTTATGGAAAATAATTCTGAAAGTGAACTGTTTGATACCAGATTATATACTAGAAACTATATAAAGTACAGGGACTGAACTAATAAAAGTGACCCTTCTGCAATGTAGACTATTGGCTGGACATTTAGATTTATTTGCAATTTTTTAGCTTTTAGTGTGTTTATTTATTTTTAGTTTGCTTTTGTTTCTTAGCTTTTTTGTAACTGTCTCGTTTGTGTACTTTAGTACGGAGTAGTGATTAAGAGATAGTTGACGTACTTGATTTTCATTGTGTTTATTTGTGTATTATATGTTTGTGGTTGTGGTGTAAATAAATATCATTATTTTATTTGCATGGCTTTACTTGCAAGACGCCATTGACAGAGTCCTCATGCATTTAATTTAAAGAACCCAGAAGTGAGACATCTTACTTCATTACAATCATGTATTTTTGAATACCACCTGATCTACCCAAAGTCCTATTTCTTTAAACCTCTGAACTTTCCTGTCATGGCCAACGATATAATTATTATGTACAACAACAGCAGATCGTCTTCTATTTCTAACAAAATATTCACTTCCATCAGGAAATTCGTCTTTCGGTAAAAGCTTAAAAACATAATTCATCCTGTTTTTCTTCACTATTTCATTAAATTTGTTCTGGTCAATGGCAGGTGTTTTCAAGGAATTTTTCCATTTTTCAAAAAAATCAATAACATTTGTTGTTGGTTTAATTGCCATAAACCCTGTACAATGTGCTGTGCCATCCATTGCTGTCCACATGTCATAATTTCCAGTAAAAAATGGTCTTGGATCTTTTAGCCATACAATGTCTACATCCGAATATATCACATTTTGTCCAATTCGTAAAAATTTTAAAAGATGAGCCGGTCGTTTACTAACTAATTTATTGTATGAGTTCGAATCATACGATAACGCCTTGGATGTATTTATAAAATAATCAGCTTTAAATACAATGAACTTGTTAAAATCCCTATAGGTCGTAAACGTCAAGTTATCCTCAGCAATAAGAATAACTGTCATGTTTAAATTTAACTTAGAATAAAAATACCACCAATTATTCAGCATGTCATGAAAACCATAATTCACGATAACTATAACGGTCCATATTTTGTTTTTTGATGTATCAGTCAAATTGTTCAGTAATTTCGACGAGATATTCTCCGTCACCATTCTGTTCAGTGTGAGATACAAACAGCCAATCAGAACTATAAGTATAAGAAGAAAAATGGTAAGATGTTTCATAGTGTGATGGATGACACGTTTCTTTTCCTCTGAAATAAAGAAAAAAACATTTAATAATCAATATATGATTAAAAATAATTACCCTATTTATTCTGCCCGAAAACCGGTTTTATTTCGAAATTTGCAATATCTAAATTTAACAAAATTTTGTTCAAAATTAAGGAGTATCTCCCTCTCGCATAGCGCTATCCTTAACTGATTTTGGCTTTACTATTTAGAACATATTGGCAATTTGCTCTCTGTCAGCTTTTACATATATATGTTTCAATTTTAGCTGCAGTGTAGAGACATAAGTTGCTGAAATGCGCACATGCAGAAACTTAATAAATACAGTGAAGCCTGTCTAAACCGAACCCTGACTAAACCGAAAACCTGTCTAAACCAAACAGAATGTAAAGACCCTCTGTATCAGCTTCTATATATTTTGAACCTTTGTAAACTGAACACCTGTCTAAACCGAACAAATTCTTCAGTCCCAGAGGGGTTCGGTTTAGACAGGTTTCACTGTAGTACCTTCGGTATTATGTTACTCCTCCTACATGTTCTACCCATTTTAAGTTGAAATCACGCAAAATGATAAAGGTAAGTTTAATTCAGATTAAATTGGTTCAGTCTGGCAAAGAAAAAAAAATAAAGCTATTATTTATTGTAGGACATATTTGAAAATATTCTGCCCTGTGTCAGAGTAATGTTCAATGTCGAATTGTGGAATATTTTACCAGACAAACAGGACAATATTTGGATGCTTTCCAAAGAAACCATTTTAATTGTATAAATGTCTAGATTTTACAATATTTTGTTTAAAACTGAAGAGGATCTTGCTTTTCTTAACTGTTGAAAAAAAACGATAACATTCATAAACAACAACTGGATAAATAACATACTAAGTAACCAGTAATTAGTTCGCCTCAACGAAGTGGAGGAGGACTTTAAGAGTACCCTCGGTGTCCGCGTCAGCGTCCGCATTTAGGTACATATCTTAGTATGCAGAGTAGGGTCATCAAACTTTGCATGCAGGTGCATCTTTGGTTGAATCACGGCCTCCAAAAATAATAAAAATAATAATAATAAGTTTCTCTGTCCTATATTTTCCACTTGAGTGGCTTGCATTTGAATTTACATCCAAGTTCATATCTCAGTAACTATGCATAGTATGATCATCTAACTGTGCATATGCATGCATCTCTAATGGTAGGTTAGCATCCAAAGTTGGTCACTTTGACCTACATTTTCCGCATGAGCGACTTACTTTCAAGTTGACGTCCGAGTTCAGATCTCGGTCACTGTACATGGTAGAATCATCTAACCTTGCACATGTTAGGTCAATGAAATAAAAGAGACAACAGGGAACACCCACAATGGCTGAACATTATAATCACATGCCACAATCTGCAGGAAAAACACAAATTAGACAATAGACAAACGTAAACAACGATAGTAAATCGGGACAGCCGGACTTGGTACCGGCACTAGCAAAAGCCGGCGATAAGGTTAAACCGGTTTATGGGTACCCAAACCTCCTCTTTATCTGTTCCGTTTCCCTATAATTTGGTAAACATACGAATAAAACCTAATACTGGTAGACTATTTACTTCATGACCACAATCTTGAGAGGAGAGAATATGACTATACGTAATTTTGAAAGATGGGTCAACAGGAGCTCGCCGCTAAACTACCGGCTAGCTCTAAAGGAGCCTAGTCTGCTTGTAAAACACTGTCGCACTACGGGAGAAAAATCAAACTCAAAACTTCCCGCAGGATTTGGCCAAGAATCATCATATATATCAGTAGACATCGGCAGTATCAGTGAGAGGCCAGTGTGTATTTAAAATTTTCAGGTCACTTGATCTCACTTTAACTTACTTTTTCCGTATGAGTGACTTACATTCCAGTTTACGTCCGAGTTCAGATCTCAGTCACTGTACATGATAGGATCATCTAACCTTGCACGAGCATGCATCTCTGATGGTATGTCAGCGTCAAGGCAAAATTAGGTCACTTTGACATATATTTTCCGCTTGGTTGACTAACATTCAAGTTTATGTCCGAGTTCAGATCTCAGTCACTGTACAAGGTAGGATCATCTAACCTTTCACATGCATGCATGACTGATGGTAGGTCAGCATCCAGGCAAAATTAGGTCACGTTGACCTACATTTTCTACTTGAATGACTAACACTCAAGTTTATGTCCGAGTTCAGATCTCAGTCACTGTACAAGGTAGGATCATCTAACCTTTCAAATGCATGCATCACTGATGGTAGGTCAGCATCCAGAAAAATTAGTTCACCTTGACCCATATTTTCCGCATGAGTGCCTTACATTCAAGTTTATGTCCGTGTCCAGATCTCAGTCACTGTACATAGTAGGATCGTCTAACCGTGCAAGAACATGCATCTCTGATGGTAGGTCAGCATCCAGGCAAAATTGGGTATTTGTGACCTAAACTTAACGCTTGAGTGACTTGCATTCAAATTTTATGTCCGAGTTCGGATCTCAGCCACTGTACATGGTAAGATCATCTAACCTTGCATATGCATGCATCTCTGATGGTAGGCCAGCATCTAGGCAAAATTAGGTCACCTTGACCTATATTTTCTGCTTGAGGGACTTTGATTCAAGTTCACGGCCGAATTCAGATCTAAGGTGCTATACAGGATCATCTTACATGTGCTTGTGCACGCATTTCTGATGGCATTTCAGCATTCAGAAAAGTTAACCTGCATTTTATGCATGATCGACTTTCATTATTGTATACCTTCGAGTTCACATCTCAGTAACTGTACATTGTAGGTCATATAACCTTGCATTTTTATAGCAGGTCAGTATCCAGGCCAAATTTGGTTGCTGTGAAGATGTCCCATAACGAGGCGAACTTTGTAATCCTTGATTACTTATGTTTTTTTCCAAAATCACACACTTTAAGGGTTGACACTACTATTTTGTTCATATTTGCTATTATCTGTATGTGTGCATGTTTGTATTTTTGGCTGTAACTGTCGGTCAAGTGCTACAATCTTTTATCAATGTATCAAAGAAATGCTTTGAAAAATGAATCAAAATTCTTCTACTATGTATATTATCAAAAACATACGGTATACGATTATGTTTCATGACATTTTGATGTAGAGAATGGATTCGACCAAGCAAGTTTCTAATGTCATTTGTGAATTTCTACTGATTATAATCATACAGAAAAACTAATAAGACATAACATCATATAACCTACTTACAAAAAAAGCTTGAATAAAACACATATGTAATCCGTCAATCTTTGAAATTCCCCAAAAATTATGAACTCATTTCATCCACACTCGACCCCTGTAGTTATAACGGCTTCAGATGAATACCTTGGACGAAATTATTTGTCATTATGCTTTTGAGGACAATCAATATGTTAAGAAAACATGGTCTTGTGTTATTTTCTTCCCCATTAAAGTGCATACCCAAGTTTTTTTATATTGTTAAATTCAAAAATTTAGCAATTTTGTTAAATTAGTCCTGTGGATTCCAAAAATTGTCAATAAAATATTGGGCCAACGGTCGTATCTCAATGGCTTTGTTTTCAACAGAAGCAGGAACTAGTTTTAGAAAGTGTTTACAATACATACACTATAAAAGCAACAGTAAAAATAAAATCATGAGTATAAAGATTCCTCCGGTAAGGGTTGTGATATTCTCATCTTCAGCAGTGAATAAATAGCACATATACAAATGAAAGTTGCGTAAAATGTTACATATGATACAAATATATTCTCGAATTTGGGCGGTAGCAAATACTGAAACTTTTGCTTTACGAGATCAAGGGAAGCTTTAACAAATTACTGATAAATGTACCTAACATGCTTTGGGTTTAATGTGCATAGGCATTGCACTTAATGTATATGAATTGTACTGAATTTTCTGAAATGTTTTTGTAAAAATATACACAATTTAACTAATTTTGGCATTAACACCATATCCAATACTGAAAATATGTTTTGTGGCAGTTTTTGAAAAGTATACTTAAATTTACCATGATTGTGGCCACAGACAATCAAGACTGAAATGTCCAATATAGCTAGTGAAGTATTGTAAGTAAAATCAGTAACTTCGATATTTTGTTATTGAATTATAAAAACATCTTGTTGTTCAGTTTTGGAACAAAATATACATATTCTGAATTATGAGCATTTACATCATATAATGAACTTGTTTTATATTTTTATTCCCAACTTATTAACTTTAATTGCATTGAACACAGTCAGTTAGTTTCATCAGGAACCCCTAGTCACGAAACGTAGGTGTTGGGAGAACCCAGAGGTAACCCAAGGGATATACTTTCGCGCCAATGCTGGTCATGTGACTAGATGTACAGGTAATTTTCTCAGGTGTGCTTCTTGGCAGTACGCAACTAGACGGCAAGGTGTTCAGACGTAACAGTTAAATAATCCAGTTTTATTGGTGAATTCTCAGGATTCTCAGCCACAGGACATGGAGTTTTCACAGAAAATATGCTGATTCATAGCCCAGGGAAGAATATTTATTGTCTATTTGCTCTGTTTACTGTCAAATGGCGTGTCGAACACACCCGGTCAATGTGGTGACGTTGCGATTTGTTGTCAATGAGAAAACGTGTTCATATTGGGTATTGAAGTAAATTTTGGGTTGTTTGTTCTTTAAGGGGTCATTTATATTCCCATAGGACGGTTATTCTGCTGTATTTGTGAAAGTTACGTATGTCATCATGTATTGTTCCAAGGACGGCACAGTCTCAGGGTTGATGTCCCGGAAGTTGTTCCGAGTCTGTCCAAATATCCATTGTTAGAGTACAACGACTTCGCGGTCAGTATTGAGTATTGATTAGTATATTGCCAAAGTTCGGAAGTTCAGGATGTATTCTGTAGTCCGTTCTAGCTTATAATATTCAGCAGTGAGTACATTAATACCGGAAGTCAATTAAAGTGATACATTTGCACACGTTTTAATACAATTCATTGTGTGAAACTTAATAACAGTGTTGAAGGTTAATACACAATTCTTGTGTGAAGTTTATTGTTATGAAATAACTGTAACGTTTCAATAATTCCATTGTTAAAATACTCATTATATATTTTATATTTGTTATATTATTTTTATATCTGTGATTTATTTGTGTTTAAATTCTTCAGGAAAGTTCATTTCATTATTTCTAATTCAATTTATTCATTAATTATTTGTTAAAGCTATTTTTAGAAATTACTTGGTTAATTGGCCCTAGTGATTATACATGGTGCCCTGTTAAAATGATAAGTCATCTAAAATAGGGTCTGTAAGTCTCGTCATGTGACACCGAGATTTTACGATATAATTGAAATTCGAAAACGTTTCCCGCCAAAACATGACGTCTTTGGATTGTGACGTTCAATTTTTTGTTTGGTACGTCATATATTGTCGTGAAAAATGCAACTTCCGGGTACAAAAATTGAACCCGGAAGTTTCAAAATTCAACGAGACTTACAGACCCTATTAAGCAATAGTAAGCAGTATTTAAATATAGAGTCAGCATTATTAGTCATACAAATTGCGTAGTTGTTATAGGGCGAGTAGGGCAAAAATTGAAGGTATATAAGGTGAGTGAAAGAGATTGGGAAGAGGACAGTCAGATAGAACGGTTAGGGAAGGACGTTGTAGTGTGAGCCTGAGTCGTGTATATATGTTAGCATGTTCTAAAAGTTCTGGATTATTAATACAGTATTGAACTTTACATCAACTTTGTGTCTATGTTCGTAAATAAGGAATAACAAGACAGCATATACTACAGGATATATTCCTGATTTAAGCAGCCTTGATTTCCCTTCATAGTTAAGAGGATTTTTGGGATCTACTGATTTCTTAACAGCTCCCGAATGGTTATCATCATTGGTAGAATTTCCTTTAAAACTGCTTGCCCGATCAGTTAAATCTGGCAATATATTTGCCCGATTAGTTAAATCTGGAGTACAGCGAGGAGATAAATTTTGTCCGGTACTATTTTGTCCTGGCGTCCTATTATTTGTTGTTTGTTGATCATTTATGATGGAATTATCAGAATTTTGATATAGAGCACTCTGCAAATCAGGTCTCTTAAACTGGTTAAATTCAACATCTTGGTCTAAATGATTTTCCCGGTATTCGTGACGAGTAATATTTTCTTCATCTGGATAAAAGACTGCCAAATAAATTTGAATATACAAGTTGAAATCACTAAGGTTATAATTGCCAACAGTACGGTCATCGAATATTCCTGTGACTCTTTTACAACCTTATGGTCTCGGAAATAGATCCACGCCATAGCTAAAAGACCACTACTAACAGTGAGCAGGCTAACCCATATTATCCAGAATTTCTTCCAGCCATTAATTCCTGGATCTGCTACGTTTCTGGTCTCTATCTGGACTCTACATCGACTATCCATAGGTGACCGTTGCCTGATCCGTCGAGAATATCATATGCCTGGCATGGTCTCCATTTGGACGTCATAGGGAATACCAGGGGAAGGCAAATCGTTAAACCCAGAATCATCTGGACAAAATAAATTCTTTCTTGATTTATTTTGCCTTACCTGAGACTGGGATGACATCGGAGCCTGAGTCGGTATCCTCTTGGTTCTTGGAGTTTCCATTTTATCCTCCTTTGAATTGAATTTTCACTAACAAAGTTGCAGCAGAGATCCCACCGCTGCCACCAATGCAACAAAAAGAACAAAGCGTACCAGTGTATACAAAGTCAAGTCTCTAGTACTACGTATATTTCTCCGTTTTATATCTCCGGTCATTGTGTCATGGTTCCGCTAAAGTTCTGGTTTTTGTTATATTGTTAACTAAACAAACTTTTGTTTGATTTGCACGTAATCTGTAACACTATAAAATGAGATCTGATATTGTAAAGTTTAGTTTAAATAAAGAGAGTATGTAATCTCAGGTGTGTTTGTTGTCTGAATTCCCAACGATCGTGGTATGAAGAAAGCCTCACAATACATGTCCATAAAAAATCAAAATTGCTGAATCAGCAATATTTCCTCATTTCTAAGCCTTTTTAAACCTTTTGGTCTTTTATTCTTCAATAAATCAGGGAAATTCATAACACTGAGTACTACAATGTCAGATTTAATATTACCAAATGCAAATTTACAATTACTCATTTCACCCTATAGGTAGCACGGTAGTATTTATTTGCCCACTGCCGACAATAGTAAGCTTTTGCTATATTTGGCTACTTTCCAAATTTGATCAGAGTCCAGAAACTGCAGTTACCTAGAGGACTTTCAAACAAGATTTAAAAATAAATGCAAAATATCCTCATGCCCGTCTTGTTATCTTACGCAACGGCGTCAGACAGTATTAGAATCAGAAAAAGCACATCCGGTAAGGCATCCATGTTCGCATTGCATGACGTTCAATAAAGTGTAACTATTTGATTAGTGTTGTAAAACAACAGTGCCTTTTAAACTTAAATTGACTTATTAAATATTTTCTGCAGTATGAAAATGTAAATTCCTTACTTGATTCAAATGATTTTAATATTTTGGAAAGGGTATAGACAATTTCCAATGTGTTTTAGTAATGAAACTGAAAGGTGTTGCCTTAACGATTGAAACGTTCTACAATTTGACCTTTAGTTACATTGATTGTTCGAGTTATCTTTCTTACATCGAATTTGTACGATTCCGTGTGCTCAATTCGGTTATGTTTTATAATGGCTTATTTATTTGTATTAAGTTGAATTACGTAAATACTATTCCGGTTAATAAATAAATCCTAAGAACTAGTTATTTTTCGCCAGGGAAATTAATCACGCTAGCCGAATATTGTGACGTACTTCGTAACATGGAACACTTTTGGTAAGGACGGTTTTGTTTTGTCCCAGAGATCAGAATTTGGTCTGTTCTCCTTGCCTTTGGTTATTTTCAACTAAACTATTTATTTTAACAAGTATTTTAATAATATTCTGGGAGGTTTTTACAACGCATACGCTATATTTAGGTATTATTTCAGTCATTAAGCGATGAAGTCCGCGACTTGAACCACCGGAAAATAGACAGTATTTATAGTATCCTTAGAGTCCCGGGAATTGTCCTGTATTGAATTACATTTAGTTTTAAATTCCAAATTACTGATATTGACTATAGATTTGGGGTGGGCTAACATATTTTTACCTTTTGCCAGCTGTGATATTTTTGAATTATTTCTGTAAAAGTCTGTAATATATTTTTAACTTGTGAAAGTTTTGTGAAACATTTGAATTATTTTTATTATTTGTTGACAGTAATAAATTATTGACACTTCTGGAAATTCTGGTAAATCAGCAAACAAAATATACCATTTATTGTCTAGGTAAAATAATACTGACGTCAGACTAGCTTTTTGGAAAGCTAATACTTGTTTTTGAGCTAGCTCCAGCTGAAAGAAGTGACCCCTGATTTTCATCCTTTGCCGTAGTGAAAAGACTAAATATTAGAAGACCCATGAAAAATTTACTGTTATACTTATAGAAGACCTTTGCCTATATTTAAGCATAATATCTGTATAAAAGCTTGAAAACATTTTGCTTTCTGGTATACAATACATTTATATATAATCACAGGCTTTAGTATATTCAGTTGAGTAGGGTAAACAATTGGGCAGCCTAGTGCCAGGAATAAATGCTACCTTGCCACCTTAAACCTCAAACTTTAATATAACTAAATTCGAAAAGACAGTCGGACATTTTCCCGGAGCGCGATGTTTCCATGACCTTTATTGATGGACAATCGTGAGCTATATTGTTTGGCATTCTGTGGACTATATATTATTGGACATTCCGTGAGCTATATTTTTTAACATTCCATGATCTTTATCATTTGACTTTCTGAGAGATATATTGTTGGACAGTTCTTGAGCTATGTTGGATCCTTAAGCGGTATTGTTGGACATTGTAAGACATTCTGTGAGCTATATCGTGAGATAATTATGTCACTCTTTTCAAAAACATACATAATAAATATAATAAATTTAAACGATTCGTATTCTATATCCTTTAATATTTTATCATGGTTCCGACCAAATTAACCAATTAAACAACTTACAACAAGTGATCGTTTTGTTACAAATCTTGACGACTGGGAAAAAAAATATAACAGAAAACTCATACAATGGCCGAAAAACATAGCCACATGCCACAAAGTAAATAGGAACTGCACAAAAAAGAATACAATAAAAATACAAAAGACAAACGTAAACAACGATAGGAAAAAAAAGTGTTTTATTTTTACATTGACGTGTGAGGATAATAGAAAAATGTTCAGAAGAAATGAGTTTTTATCGCTGGTTAATCTTGCAGTTATCATTTACTGGGATCAATTTTGACTGGGCCAGATCTGATGTTTATGCATGTTTTCCATTTTTTTAGGTAAATACTTAATAAAATGTCATTTTGTGCAAGCAATTTTCTAGCAATTGCAAATATTTTAATAAGCAGTTAAAGCTTATAATCTGGATCCACATTCCGAAATTCTATGATCATTAATTACCATAAAAATCAAAATGTTCAAGACAAATCAACTAATAATAAACTCCAGGATGCATTGTCAGACTCTGCAGATTATGAGTTTACTAAGAATCTAAAGATATTTTAAAGTTTACAAGTTACACACATAAAACATCAACATGTTTAGACTTTAAACGTTTTCCTTAACATGTTTAAGGTCTATACATGATAAAGGTATAGACTATGTTAAAAATATGAGACAAGTAATGTGTTTAGGAAAACGTTTAGGCCCTTAACACATTCTTACAGTGTATTGAACCTGTTGAAAAGACTTCATGTAATTACCAGATACTTTAACAAAAAAATATGAAGTAAATGTGAATGAGACAAATCACTTAAATATGTTGTAAACAAGACAATTGAATAACTTTACTTCTGCATGTATTTACAGATGAATACGATCATTCATGTCATGAAAAAGAATTCTGGGCTATTGCCCGTCCGACACATTAAATTACTGTTTTATTACCTAATCTGCTCAAGAAAGAAATATGTTGCCGAACAGCCAGTCTGCAAAACTCAAATTTACTGCAAATTATTTTACTTATATCATTATTCTGATACACAAATTATTAAGCAACAAAAATGCTGAGTAAATCAGAACAAATACAATTGTATTAAAAAAAAATAACATTTCAAATATCTGAACATTTGTAAAAAAAAATTATAAATGTCATTTCCTTGTCAAATTTCAAAACCACAGTAGTTAGTTCTGTCAATCAGAACTCTGGTGGATTTTTGTGTTCAACGTGTCTTGTAGTATAAGTATTTCTCTAAACTCTGTTTCACTTCCTAGAGATAGTGTATTTTGCATTCTGCTGACTGCATTGCTGAATATTTCGGTTCAAAATTTTGAATGTCTATGTAAAATTACCGTACACTTCTAACTTCGTTAATTATTTATCAACAAATTGTATACTTTCTAGAAAAAGAAACTTTTTCAAAATCTCTATTATGTTTAAATGGAAAATATTGGTGCGTATAAATTCAGCGACATTATCATTTCAGTGACTATCACTTTAGTGATATATTTTGAGTAATTATGTATATCATTTCAGCGACGTTTTTTCTACGTGTTATGTATGAATTCAGCAACGCTGAATCGATAAAATTTAATGTCGCTGAATTTATATGCTTTTTGTTGCTGAAATGAAAATGTCACTGAATTGAAAAATTGGGAAACTGAATTTATCATCTCCGGAAAATATTTCCCGCGCGCGATTGTCATCGAGAATGGACTAATCTGACATGGGTGGTGTCACCTTTTACCTGTCGACAGGTGATCGAGTATTAACCAAATGTATCTTCCCATCGATTATTTTTTTCTGCCTGTTCGCCCTCAAAATAGAAAAATGCAGCACTTAGAATTTTTAACCTGTCTGACAAAAAGAAGGAAAATTCACATGTACATAGCGGTATTTACCTATTTTTATTCGTAACAGTGTCATTTTTCAGTTATTTATGGTCATTCTTGATCTACATGCAATACTGTAGAGATATTTGTTCTCAAATAACGGAGAAATTGTAAAATTTCCATTACCTAAAGGAAGTGAAACAGACTTTAATAATCAATAATTTGAGGTTGTTTATTGCAAAGAACATTATTAAAAATAAAATTCCATCAAATGTGTCAACGCAAAAAATCGATGTCATTCCAATCAATATGGTTTTGACCAATAACATTAGCCAGGTATTAGAACTGTAATTTATATTCATAAAATCGTTTTGACCAATCACAGGAGCCGGGCAATAGAACAGCAATGAATATTCATGAAATCATTTTGACCAATCTCAGAAGCTAGGTAATAGATTCAAGATGAAATTGTTTTGACCAATCACAGTAGCCAGGCAATAGAATATACAAGGCAATAGAATATACCAGGCAATAGAACACCATGAAATAGAACATTCAAAAGTTACCATTTCCAAATAGTTCAAAATACAAAATACTTCATAAAAATATATACAATACAATTACATTGTAGGTAATAAATAATAAAACCATCTAACTTCCAAACAAGAGTATAGGTCAAACATAGATACGAAGTTTCGCATGTCATTAAGGAAATATTTGTTTTGAAATCAACGGCAGTAGAATACCGAAGAAACAAAGCACAAGATTAAATAAATCATCAAAATCCAGAGACAAGGCAAAAGCAAGAACACCAGAAGACACTACAGTGTACATGCCCACAAAACACACAAACACTAAAAATACTACACAAAAAAAAACTATAGCACTAACAGTGTGAACTCTCAAAAACCAGAGTGACATCAGGTGCTCCGAAATGGTAAGCATGTACTGCTCTGTATACAGCGCCCGTCACACTGTCAGTGGGTCAATCCAGGGTAAAGTCAAAACCGGTAATGTCAAATCCAGGAAGACGTGAATCTAGCTGAAAATTACCGTTTTCATTTGTGACACTGAAATTTCATATCTGTCTATGATGTCGTGATGACGGCCATAGAATTTCCGAAGAGACGAAAGTAACAACGGCTGAACGAATCTAACTAACTTAAAATTGTACATGTATTTTTTGTGATTCGTATGCATGAAAAAACATTAAGACAATCTCTCATTCTCCTGATTGATAACTAAAGTAATCAAGGTACACGCCTATAATATTCCTAAAAGAGTGTTGCATATGAACAAATATCCTTTATAACGCATTTCGTAGGGCTTATCCATTATTTGGGATTATAGATCCCATCATAGTAACTTTATATTTATAGCTTATTTATCAAGTTTGATATAGTTATTAAGTCTTCAAGACTTTTTTCGATCTTTCAAAAAATTGAACATTTATAACCAAGCTAAAACATAATTATAATTACTCATATATAGAGGCCCTCTTTAAATATCTAGGGATAGCAGTAATAACTTAAAAATTTTATAATGTCAAACCTTATGCTGTACCAGAACTGATATACCTAATGTTTATTAATCTTTTGAATCACATGCATGATCAGTGGCTTAACCCCATACAAAGTTCATATCATAACCATGTGATGATTCAGAATTTTGTAGTAAAACCTTTAGTTTTAAATTTGAAAAATGCCACGATTCCAAAATGTAAATATTGCCCTTTTTGGTCACATGTTACTACAATCATTTGCCAGTTAGATTAATCATAATAAGTTTTACTTAAATTAAAAACAAAGTAGTTACAAATAACTTTCCATATACAACTTCAGTTTACGAACGTCCATGATAACACCTAGGATATTTTTTGTGGAAAGATGACTTATCATTGATTTTGATGCAAAGCCTATTATGTAACGTTGTTTGAAGTAAATTTAATTATCATTTATTTTCATCTGTGCAGATAATTCAATACTTAGATTGCAATATATTGAATTATATTATTTTCATAATTCTCCACGGGGTAGAGCAACTGTTGCCGTAAAGACGTAATTCGTCAATAATAGAAAAAGAGTAACAACAGTCTAGTTTAAGGGGGGAAATTAGATTTCAAGATTCTGTATAAATATCAAACCCAGACACAAAGGTTTACAAGATAACAATAAAACAAGTGTTGTGATGAGAAGACAGACATTTGAATAACAATAACCACATAGATAATGTACTCCAATGGATATTTTTATAAAGTTTTATTGATGATTTGTCAATTTTAAATTCATAAACGCTCATAGGTGCACCGTGATTTTAACTTTTATGCGTAATTTTCTTCCATTTTCTTTCTTATAAGTGGGCAAACCGCTGTAACTCAAAATTAGTTATAATATACTTTTTGAAATTGTTCTAAATAGAACTAGCTATCTGCGGGGAAAAAAGAAATGAACAAAATCTAATACTTAAATGCTATTAAATTTTCTAAATAGAACTAGCTATCTGCGGGGAAAAAAGAAATGAACAAAATCTAATACTTAAATGCTATTAAATTTTCTGAAATTTTTAGATATTAAAAAGTTAATTTCTTATTATTAAAGCAGATGACAAAAAAGAGAGAACAGGAAACATCTTCAGTGGATGAAAATTGCAATTACAATCTACCTGAAAAAAACACGTAAAAACACAAATAAAACAACAGACAATCGTTATCAACAATAGAAACTCGGGACAATTGGATTTGGTACCGGCATTAGCACAATCGAGCGGTAGGGTTTAACCGGTTTATGGGTACCAAAACCTTCATCTGGCCCGTTTCCCTATAGTATAATAAACATACCAATTAAACCTAGTACAGGTAGACCATAATCTGGGAAAGAGAGAACAAGACAATATACCTAATTTTGAAAGACGGGTTAATGGGTGCTCGCCGTTTATCTGCCGTCCAGCTCAATGAGCCTTGTCTGCTGGTAAAACACTGTTGCACTACGGAAAAAAAATCAAACACAAAACAATTTGCTTCGATCTTGTTTGACAATTTTGATCTTATCACGATCTTAACAAGCTTAACACAATTTTGTAAAGACTGTGTAAGCTATTCAGTCGTATTTCAAGATAATTGCTTTCAAGGACGATCAAAACCTGTTCAGTTTATCAAGATTAAACAAGATAACTGCGATCAAAGACGATCAAGATATGTTAAGTTTGTCCAGATCAAATAAGATCAAATCTGGACCTTGTTTGATCTTAACAAACTTAATTCGTCTTGGTTGTTCCTGAACGCAAATAACAAGTCAATCTTGTTTAATCTTGAATTCTTCTTGATCGTCCTTGAAATCAATTATCTTGAAAAACAACTTGAAATCTAACACTGTCTAAACAAAATTGTGTTAAGCCTGTCAAGATCACGATAAGATCAAAATGGGCAAACAAGATCAAAACATATCTGCTAGTGAAGCTGTTTGCGAGTAACGCCATATTACGATATCTTTTATAGAACTTCTTAAATGTATTCAACAACTGAAATCTGTTACCCTGTTGTAAAAGTTTGGCCGTGGTAGTAAGGTTACGTTCATTAAAATCGTCAAGAGTAGAACAAACTCTTACCATTTGAGAAATATACACCCGTAGGATGGAGCTAGAGGAATGACGCCATCAAGGAAGGAAAATTAGTAATAATGAAATCAAACTTATTCCTTTTATCATATACAAAAAGTACCGAAGTTGCATAAAACAGTAAATGCTGAACATGTGTTTATTTCATTTTTTATTTCACCAGAGTCAATAGTTAGATCCAGAAAAGGGCAGTATTTGGAATCATTGTTAGCTTTATTTAATTGCAGTTCTTGTGGGTAAATGTTATCTACATAAATCTAAAAACTGGAGATTGTCAATAGTAAGGATATCGTCAATATACCTGCTGTAAACATTGAAATAAGAAATAAGTTTATCACGATTTTGTATGGTTTCGTTTTGAAGTTTTTTCATGAAGTCTCGTTCGTAACAGAGCAGGAAAAAAGATCTGCAATAAGAGGTGCACAATTTGTTGTACACATGGGAATACCCATGGCCTGTTGATAAATAGTGTTGATAAAACGAACAAAAATGTTGTCCAGCAAAAGATTGGATGCGTTAATCATATCATCACATGTCCAGGAACAATGATTATTATAAAAGAAAAATCCTTGTTTTCTGTTAGAACAAATGAACTGCAGACCGGGAAATTTTAAGGGCAATTTCATAAATTGTCCTAATTTGGATTTACTCAAATTATGTGGAAAAACTGTATAAAGTGTTGAAAAATCATAATTGGCGATGGATGAGACTGGTCTTTGAATTGATTGTAGTTTACATTAAACCTCAATAAAATTTTCACACCCCAAAAGTAATTTACACCAAAGTTTTGATAAGTTTTTTTCACAGTATAATCAACTCCTTTATACCTTTGTACCTTAATTACATAAATGCCCTTACAAACAGAGATACACTGCTGGGTCTGTCAAATGCACAACGAAACCCCTTTCTAAGCTCCCCACTTCATTACTTACTGCACTCAAAGGTGGCCTCAAGATATAAAGTGATAAAGTATACTCAACAAGTGGAGTGAATCAGATGTGGATTCTCAAAAACTCAAAAGACTTATTAGAATATCTATCTTCAACTGAACTCAACAACTGCAACAGTGTCAAAACATTTGATTTTTCTACTTTCTATACTACTCGTCCACACGATAAGCTCAAGTCAGTACTCCGGGATTTTATACATCAGTCTTTCTGTACTAAAAAGGGTGAAAAAAAAGATACTCATATTTAGTGATAGGTAAAGATAGGGCCTATTTTGTTAAACATCACACTGATTCACACAAAAAGTATTTAGAGGAGGATGTCATTGTAATGCTGGAATTCTTGATTGATAACATATTTGTAGAATTTGGAGGACAAGTTTTCCAGCAGACAATAGGGATTCCTATGGGGACTAATTGTGCGCCACTTTTAGCAGATTTGTTTCTTTATTCGTATGAAGCCAGGTTCATACAAGGGCTAGTTCAGAAGAAAGACAATAAGCTAGCCAAATCCTTAATTTCTTTATCCGTTATACAAATGATGTTCTTTCATTGAACAATCCTCAATTTAAGGATAAACTAAATTTTATATACCCAAATGAACTCGAAATTAGGTGACCACTGATACACCATCTTCAGCATCATACCTGGAACTATACCTCTACATTGACAATTCTGGACGTCTAAAAATAAAACTTTACGACAAGCGTGATGTCTTTTCCAATAGTGACCTTCCCGTTTTTGAGCAGTAATATTCCCACTTCTCCGGCATATGGCGTGTACATTTCATAACTCATTCCCTATTGCCGTGCCTGTAGTTTGTACAGCGATTTTGTCAACAGAGCGAAATTACTGTCTTAAAAACTTCAAGGGTATGTTCAGTCACTGTTGCAATTGTCACTACAGACGTTTTACGGTCATCACCACGATTTGACAGACCATTACAATGTTTCTGTTTCACAAATGAGAAAAGATATCTTTTGGTAGATCCAGAGTTTGTTACCGTACTAACACCGACTGTGACAAAACCGGACTTTCCACTGGCAGTGTGACGGTTGCCACGCGTGGAGCAGATCATGCTGACCATTCCGGAGCACCTGATGATACCTCAGTTTTTATTGGGGTTCACACTGCTAGTGCTTTTGTTTTTTGGCGTTCTTGCTCATTTTTTATTATTTTTGTCTTTGTCATACTGTCTCAATTCGTGTTGCTGTGAATTGCCGTGATTTTGGATTTATGATATTAGAATTTCGCCTTTCCTCGTTCTCGCTTCGGTATTCGTTTGCCGATGTTTTGTACAAGTAAGTGAACTAGTTAATGGATGGATAAATTAGTACTAGAACACTTACTTGATGCCGAAATAAAACGATGTTTGCAGGGATTTTTGTGAAGCTTTGCAACTCAATACATGGTTGGCAAGATGTTATCTTTAGGTGGAACTTTAAGCATTTCTGTATCCTTATAATTTGGTTAACGTTTTTTTTCGTCTCAATTGGTACTTTTGAATGTGTTTGACTTGTCCAGTTCGTTTTGTTGGACATCGGTGCACCATTTCTGTCGACGTTGTTTGAAGCCCTGTCAACAACACAAACACATATTTTTTAAAAAAGATCCTTTACTTTTTACTGAGTGCTATTTATAGACAGCTAAGAATGTGACTAAACATTATTTTCATTAAAAAAGTTATTCTGTTGTTGACGTTGGAAATAATTTTATCCTTAAACAAATTAAGAGCATGTTTGTCTGCACTTTCTCCTTTGCACCATTTTTTACAATAATTGGTTCCTGCGTCTTTTAACTATATCAAAACATCCCTGTCAGTTTATTTTGAAGGTCGGTCTTATTTAGGCGGTACTCTTTTCGTAGAACTTCTTTATCTACAATGATTTTAAGATTCCCCGTTTCTCTGTGTCCGCAAGGGTCATAGCGATATGACGATCTAGAGCGGTCTCAGCTGCTACGGTAGTTTCTCTCGAAGAAAATTAAATGGCAAGCATGTCCTGATTGTCAAAATAGACGGGTACAAGTTGTTGAATATCTGGGTCCCGAAAAATGCCTGCAACATCAATTAGGTCAATTCCTATATTAATATATGAAATTTTCAAAAAATGTTTTACGTGTTCAGCGGGTTTGTCGATTATCGGATAAATAAAAGTGACAACAAAAGTCCGAATCGATCAAAGAGAGAGACCAGTAAGGAAAAACCGATGATAGCAGAATATTGTCCTATATTTTTGCACCTTTATGATCATTGAACTAAAACTTTTATATTTTTTTTATTTGTACCTCCATGAATATGAAAATAGAACAAACAATTTATATTGACAGATTTTGTACCCGTGCACTTTACATAATTTTGTCCCTCAGGATGACTTCAAGATGGAGAACAACAGCCAAAGGGTTGTTCCATTTTTCATTTTATTCGTGTAGATTATAAAGTGTTAAGTACCCATAATATTTTACGAAAGGATATGGAGTAAATGAACATGAGACCATAACACATATGTTAACTCCATCTGCAATAATTTTAATGAGCTGTATGGCCATTTCGGAAATTAATTCCTCATCAGGAGCACTACAACCCAAACAAAGGAAATCCCCATAATTTAAAAAAAATGTTTAAAATGCATAAAACTAAACGAAATGCGAATAATCAGTAATAACAAATATAGCAAAGGACAAAACTACGATGGAGGGAGTTAATCCTTCGGTTTTAGAATTTACATAAATTTAGATAATAGTAATTGAACTAAGTGTTCATATGAGATATTATCTCATGTACAAGTACACCATATCTAAGAAAAATAAAGAGCATAAACCGGTTAAACCCTATTGCTTGCTTTTGCTAGTGCCAGTACCAACTCCGGCTTTGTCGAATTCCTTGTGTTGTTAAATTTGTCTTTTGGCTTTCTTTGTTTTTTTTCTTGTGAAGTTCCCTCGTAGATTGTGACATTAAATTGTAATTTTCAGTCATTGTAGATGTTTCTAGTTATCTTTTTTTATTTGTTACCCTCTGGCTTATTCAACAAAACAAATGCATTTTGTCAACTGCTTAAGGTGGTTGTGGGACTAAGCGAAATCCATCATTTTTCAATAGTTTGCAGAATTAAACTTTCAAAATTGAACTTCCAAAAAATAAAAGAAAAATTGGGGGTCACAGAGCATATTAGCTCACAATCTAACACCGAAAATAAGGAATTTTCAGTTCAAATGTTAAGGAAAATTATCAATTTTTAAAAATCATTCAAGTTACATCCATGACAATTTTGATTAATTTTATACATTGCTAGCCCCTGTATTGAACTTTCTAAAAACAAAAAGAAAAATGGGGGTCATGGAACTTATTATGTAATTATATCACAAAATCGAAATTTTCATAGTGATTTCTTTGTAAAATATTTTTTGAAATTATCTCCCTTGTTTAAATTTTCATTTTAAAGAATTTTACAGTATAAATAGTTTTCTGAATTTTTCGTCTAAAATAAATGCTAGAATTAGAGAAATGGGTCCATTATTTGAGTTTAAAGCATAATATTTCAAAGATTTTTCCAAATTTTAAAATGTTTGTATATTTTATTAATGGAAAATACCCATCAACGCATGAAACATGAAAAAAAAAATGGCGGAATACCACCGATCCACCTTAATTTGTTCATTCCTTGATACTTCGTTCCCTAAAACAACGGCAGTAGAATAGTGAAGGAACAAGGGAAGCGATAACCACAAAAATCGAAGTCCAAAGTCCCAGGTGTTCTATCTTTTATTACATTTTGTATATTTGGACATGGGGAAAACGGCAGAAATTCCATAGCCGTCATTAACGACGTCATTGAAAGATATGAAGTGTCGGAGTCTTCATTTTCAAAGAGATTTTCTTTGTTTACAGATTAAACATTACCGGTTTTGACTTTGTAATAGTTTGACTCTCAGACAGTGTGACTGGTGCCCAATACAGAGCAGTACATGCGTACCAGTCAAGCGCTAACATTGCTTCGCTAGGTTTTATAGATGTTTATACTGTAAGCGTTTCACTTTTGAATGCTGTTTGTTGTGATTGCCGTTGATTTTCCGATTTTTTTTCTGTTATTTTTTTTTCTTCTGTTGTTTTTTTTACCATGCGTCTTGACTTTGATTTTTCAGTTTATGTGTAGTTAGGTCATTCTCAAAAATACTACAGTTAAAATCTCATTTTGATGACTGACTTTCATTACAAATAAAAAAAAAACAAAATTCATAGAATGAAACAGTAAAAATGTATCACAAAAACATCAACATGGACGTCTGAAGTCTAGATTATACACCCCCTGATTCGTTAATCTTACCCACACGAACGATATACATTTGTACGAACGAACGAAAAACGATGCACGAACGCACGATAAACGATGCACGAACACACGACAAACGAACGAACGAAATGTTATCCGCACGCCATATCGTCTAAACGGACGATTCATATCGTGTACACAAACGAACGCTTTATTCGTGCGTGCAGACAAACGAACGCTCTTATCGTGCAAACGAACGAACGCCCTAATCGTATGTACAAACGAACGTTTTTATCTAATGTGCAAACGGTTTATAGAGTATTACTTCACATTGGACGGCAACCCATGCATGAATGGAATTTCACCGACTTTTGACTTAAATATCTATTAAAAGCTAATTATACGGAACGTCTGATACATTTTGAAGTTGTTTGCTCCAGCATGAAAAAATTCACTTATGTAATATCGAATGTCTGATCGTAACTTAAAAAGGTCGATCTTCTTTTTAGCTATGTATTTATTTATTTTCTGCGTAAACAATTAAAAAAATTGAAAATAGAAGTGAAAAAAAGGAAACTTAACGGTCACTGATTGTTCATCCCTTTCCGTGGTTTTTGTGCAGCTACATCTGAATTTTGAATTATGTGATTCCACAGGCTACATTAGAAAATAACTCGATTTAGTACTTTCTACAGCTTTGGCAGCTGCCACAAAAAAATCCTACACTTTTGGGTTTTCCGAGAGAACAGTAATGTGATTGCTTTTTCTTTGATAAATTTGCACATATATACATGTATATATTCAAGCCCAGGGTGCACCAACCATCCGGACTGAAGAAACAAGTATTTCTGTCTTTAACTGCGCAATTTATTCCTTGTACAGTGTGTATCTTTATTGATATTTGCTTGTGTATCAATCTGATAGCGATTGTGTATTTGACAAATGCAAGTATGACCGGGTGTTTTTGTATCTGAATCACACAGTCTCTGTTTTTTTGGGGAAATAGCTTAGTATTTCAAATAGATGCGAAGTCGCTGAATAATTCTATATTTCAATTGTCATAAGTTATCCAATAAAATGACTTTTCAGTTTTATCCAAAAAGAGTAATTTGGCTAAAAGTCGGATAATCATTTTTTTAAACCAAAATCGTTATTTAAAAATTGTCCGTTTCGGTTTAACAGACAAACAATAAGTGATAATTAAACAAATTAAAAAGAATCTTTGTGGCACAACTTTTGAAAAAATTTTAGCCGAGAAATATTTACGGTTTAACAAAAATAACAATTTACTGACATGTAAAATACATGTAACGTGAAATCGTTACTATGTCTATCAAAATGGGATAAAAGAATAAAATCGACAAACACGAAGGAAATGGAGCATCTAAATAATAATTCTTTTCAAAATTGAAACGAACAAAATATAAATTCAACTTTGAATTAAAATAAAAAATCTATTTCAATTCACGGAAGGGCAAAATGATACTGTCATATTCCCTATTCCTATTCCGTTTCTAGCAAAAGACACTTTTTCAAAACTATGAAAGACATTGAACTTACTAGATTTTTACATATAAACATTCGCGCAAATGTAAACAATGTATACAAAGAGTTTAATTTGCAAAGTATTTCACGAATGTTAACTTTTCAGAATCTTTTTTATTTTTTTTATTGTCAACGCCTGTATATTTGCTCCACCTAAGACAGTCTCTACTACAGAAATATCATAATACTTGCAAATTATTTCAATCTTCCTTTGCAGTTATACTTGTTTCATGGGAAAATTTTTCTGTAACATCCTATTCTTCGGGAAAAATATTACGATGGAACTTCTGTCACAGGGTGTCGCTCGTGACATTGTGTTTTCATACTCGTGGTATACCTTCAACAGGTTTAATAAGGTATGATGTACGAAAACTGAAGTAAACATATATTGCAGAGATGATGTATGTTTTTTTTTTGCAAATTGGTGGAGATGAAGTACCGCCAAAAAACTACTTAAACAAGCCGACAAAACATGTACACACAACATAAACAGGTGTTCTATCTTTTATTACATTTTGTATATTTTTATTACATTCTCAGAGTATATATATATAAATAGAAAAAGAGAGAAATGCATGTCATTCTAAGAGAGAAAAAAATATTACGTTTCATTTTCAGAATCCATAAACGTATCCATTATTTTATTGAGTTCGAATATTTGGCACAAGTAAACATCTATTGTTAATTCTCGTGTAACAACGGCAGTAGAATACCGAAGGAACAAGGGAAGCGATGACTACAAAAATCGAAGTCCAAAGACATGGCAAAAACGGTAACAGATAAAAACAAAGACAAAACAAGGACGTGAGACAGCTACAATGCACGGAAATAAAAAGATAACATTGAGAACTAAGGCACTCATAGTGTGAACTCCCATGAAAACCGGGAGTGACATCAGGTGCTCCGGAAGGGTAAGCATGTCCTGCTCCGCTAGCGGCACCCGTCACACTATCAGTGAGTCAATCCAGGGTTGAGTCAAATCCGATTATGTCAAATCCGTGAAGACGTGAAATCTAGCTGAAAATGTCCGCTTTCATTTGGGACACAGACACGTCATATCTGTCAATGATGTCATGGTGACGGCCATAGAATTTCTGAAGGGATGAAAGTAACAAAGGCTGAACAAATCCCTGACTAAGCAGCTTTTGGGGCAGTGTTTTTGCTCTAACTAAAAAGTCAATGTATAAACTGCATGCCCGACAGTAACGAATCAACTGTAAAATGTACACTCCATAGACTGGAGAGGTAGGTATATTACTGCTCAGAAAGGGAAAGTTCACAATTGGGAAGTTAAAATCATCACGTTTGTCAAACAGCTTAGATTTCAAACGTCCATTTTCGTCAATGTAAATTAAAAGATCTAAATACGAAGCTGAAGAAGGTGTATCGGTAGTCTCTTTAATTTCAAGCTCATTGGGATAGATCTGGTGTAAATATTCCTTGAATTTTGGATTATTAAGAGAAAGTACATCGTCTATGTAGCGGAAGCCGAAATTAAAGGACTGGGCTAAATATTTTTGTTTTTTCTGTGTAAGCCCTTGTAAAAACTTCGCCTCATACGAAAAAAGGAAGAGATCAGCTAAAAGTGGCGCGCTGTTAGTTCCCATGGGAATCCCGATTGTCTGTTGAAAAACACGGCCTCCAAATTCGACAAAAATATTATCCCGACTTAATTAATCGATCAAATTGGTAATCGGTCACTTAAGTAGTTAATACCCTTTTTGGGTGCACCCAAAAAGGGTATTAACTACTATCTACGGGACTAACGAGAATAAACAAACATATAAGATTTGTTATTCACTACAGTTGAGACGGGTAAAACGGGCTAGATTCTTAGTTCACTCACATTTTTACGTTGCTTGCGGTTTAAGCATCTCATAAGTAAAACAAAAATCTTATAAGTTTTACTCTTTTTCCAACGTTCAAGACTTTCTTTTAACCTGTTTAATACACTGTTTATATACTCTATCATTTTTATTAGTTTATATAATTACTATATCGTTTCCAATTGTATCCAAAATTTCATCTTCTTCGTTTAACACGAGGGCAAAAACTTGATAGGCAGCGGCTGGGGGAATATTTAATCTGTAATGTAAAGTCAAAGATGTGTTTTCGGTGCTTATCGTCTCGTCTGCGTAAGTCAAATCAAAATAGATTAATCCGTACAAGGAGCCGAAGTTACTAAGGTTAAGCATGTTCCCGGTGTCATAGTCGTTGCTCGCATTAGGTTTAAAGGCACACGCGTCTCCGAAGATTCTGCTGAGTTGATTTGAACTATATCCTGTTTCCGGGTAAAAGATACCGGAACCGACTTCTAATCTTGCTGTCAGAAGGGTACAATTTGTGTTTGCTGCGTTTAATTTAAATGTATCAATTAACAGAGGATTTTATCATTATGTTTCCCGGTTCTTTGTAAAAACACTATCACGTGTTTCGGATGTTTTATCCCTGGTGTAATACGATACGTCCCTTCAACAGTTTGACCCGAAGTACTAGTGTTAATAGATTCTGTTAGGTATGTCCATCGTCTTGGTTTCATGTAATTTTGAAGTACGTTTGTTAAACCAACAGAATTTAGTTTTAGTCTGGGTAACCAAAGTTCAAAGTGTGTAATTACAACTCTTACATCATCATTAACACCATTGGCCTTGTATATTAAATAATCGTCGTTGTTTATTATTACCGTTATTCCCATCTGTGCTGGGGGCAAAAGATTTTGTTCTAACGAGGCAAAAATGAGATTCTATTCAACGGTATTTTTGCTGTTACCTGTGCAAGTGCGTTAGTTAACGTTGTTCTCGCAGCAAATCTTGTATTATCAGCAGTGGTTGCAACATTATCAGGGTAAATAAAGCTGTTTTTGCCTACACTACTCACATATCCGTCTGAAAACGTAAGTAATGATTTGACGTGATTTCCTAGAGATAGATTGTTGCAGTCGTATACTATTTTTCCATTTTGGTAGACTGTCATTTGACTAAGAAAATTGGTTACATCTGAAATAACAGATACTGTGTCATTGGCTGGTGCTGTTCCGTCAGCTAGTTTATCTACTTTAAACTTAATTAAAAAATACCCATTGTACCAGTCATAAAACGAAGCCCTATCGTTTATACTAAATTTGTAATCCGTTTTGACTTGTTCTTCTCCATTTTGTGGAGTTCTTATGGGAGTGTCTAGCAAAAAGTTACAATACTCATATCTATCGCAAAACTGCGTTCTCTAAACATTTTTTATTACTGTATTATTATTTTTCTTTCTTATATAAAAAAAAATGAACACATACGTTAACTATAGTCTTGGATTATCCGAAGGTCAAAGAAAGAATCTAGCTAAAGCATATAAAAACATATCTTGTTTAATATTAAGACTAACAAATGATCAATTAACAGGTGATATGCCGCTAGCGCTAACACAAACACAAATAAATAAAATACAGAAAGCAAAGGCCTCTGGTACTGGTACAGACCTAACAATTAGCAAGACACAAATGTCGAAGCAGTCACAAAACGGAGGTTTTCTTGGAGCAATTGCTAAACTTGCACTTCCGGTCATAAAGACAGTGGCATCCAAACTGTTACCTGCCCTTGGAATCGGAGCGGCCTCCGCTCTAGCTGAAACCGGGGTGAAAAAGATGTTTGGTTCTGGTTTAACAGCAGACGTACCACACAACAAAATCAACACATTATTACGTAAAACCTACGTTGACCACCTAACAAAAACACAGAAAGAGCAATTACAGTCAACACTCAAACAGAAAACAGGAACTGGTCTTAGAATCACAAAAAGGCAACAGACCGGTGGATTCCTTGGTATGTTAGCCAGTTTAGAAGTACCATTGCTGGCCGGTTTATTAGGCAAAGGACTACAAGTCGAACGCCCGGGTAGAGGACTACAAGTAGACAGCGTACGCAGACCCTACGTCATGCAAAAAAAA
>MJUU01045719.1:8782-36719 GCA_002080025.1 Modiolus philippinarum
ACGTCAATGCTTAAAAAGCATTGATGAAACTAACTATTTCAAACGTCTTACTGATTTAAAGAGTTATCTCCCTTAACCTAGGTCTACTACCTTAATTCACTCTCCTATTTACCGTTACACAGGTGTCAGTATTCTGCTAGTTGGATACTACCCCGGTTTTCTCTTTTTTTTTATCTGGCATACATCCGATAATTTCGCCTTGAATTGGTTTTCACAATTTACTCTTTAAAGAATACTTACAATATCCAAAGATTAATGAATGAGTCAAACTCATCAGATCTCAGATTCGATATCTCGTTGTCATTGAGGTATCTAAAAGAAATATTGACTTTTAAATCTGAAAACAGTAGCCCAATCTTTATAGCTTATTCTGTTTAGATGTCTAGAGCTTCATGATTAAAAAAAAATATCTAAAAACAGTGTTAATAATTAAGATTTTCAACCCCTCTTCGACATGCTCGTACAGTATTCATAACCGATATAAACTCAAATTAAAATGTGATAAAATAAGGACTTTTCTGCACACACACACACAAAAAATTAATAACTTGGTTGGGTTAATTGATAGACTGATTAGTGTTATACGCCAACTTCATCAGTATTTCCGCTATATCCTGGCAACAACTATTAAGTATATTGAAACACTCATAAATAATTTATAAAAATATCACCATAAAACCCCAGAGATTTTGACAAGTAAAAACAGATGTGTACAGAAATCTACTCATCAAATTTTTAGATTGTAACCGTGCTCCATACTTTATTTCCACTGTTTTGGTGGTTTCATTTCACCTCTATTTATTATTCATTCAAACATTATTTATGTAAAGTTCATTCAAAGTTTAATACCCTGGATTGATTGATTGATTGAATATTGTTTAACGTCTACTCAGCAATATTTCAGCTATATCAAGACGAGAACAAGTTTGTTGATAAATTTCACTTTGGGGTATGGAAATGGCCATGGGACGGGAAATTCTGACTGCCAATGGAAAAGTAGGGTGAAATCGTCAAGGGCGGGGAATTTAGCCTTGTAGCCGATCACCTACGGACCACCCCAAAAAGAGCTTGCTACAAGGGTTCTTTAACGTGCAGGAAGCGTGGCATTTCTTCCAACACGTGGACCTGAGTTTACATCCCATCCGAAAGATGGGTTGTGTATTTATTAATCCCGCACAACCACGGAATGGGTCCTATTTCTATATCCCGGGACCCTCGGGGTCAGCCTCCGTTTAGGAGGGGTCACACCCCGCAAGCCGGAGATACTGGGTCCTATTTCTATATCCCGGGGTTCCCTCGGGGTCCTCTGTTAGGATGGCTCATACTCCAAGCTAATACCCTGGAAATTGATTGATTGGTTGAATATTGTCTAACGTCTACTGAGCAATATTTCAGCTAAATCAAGACGAGAACAAGTTTGTTAATAAATAAAACCATTTTGGGGTATGGAAAGGGTCATGGGATGGGAAAATCTGACTGTCACTGGAAAAGTAGGGTGAAATCGAAAGGGGCGGGAAATTTAGCCTTGTAGCCGATCACCTACGGACCACTCAAAAAGAGCTTGCTACAAGGGTTCTTTAACGTGCAGGAAGCGTGGCATTTCTTCCAACACGTGGACCTGAGTTTACATCCCATCCGAAAGATGGGTGGTGTATTTATTAATCCCGCACAACCACGGACTGGGTCCTATTTCTATATCCCGGGGTTCCCTCGGGGTCAGCCCCGTTTAGAAGGGGTCATACCCCACAAGCCGGAGATACTAGGTCCTATTTCTAAAACCCGGGGTCCCCTCGGGGCCCTGGTAATTGAACGTTAGATATGACTACAAGGAAAAGTGCGACATTCCGAGTTTCACTCGTAAATTTCTTTGTACTTACTATATTGTCATATTGGGATTTTTTTATCACTCTCTTAACTGAATGGTGTGCTTTCAACTTTGATTTGTTTATACAAATAGGAGATATAGTTTTTGTGTCAAAGGTACTTCTCTCTGTTCTTGTTATTTAGAGAGTGAATACTAGAATTGAATCTCTAGGGTAAGAATCCTACTGTAAGATCGGGTACCTTAATCGATTTTCATGGGTCCCGACTACAGATCTACTGGGAGCGTCCCCAGATGGCGGATTCGATTGATTGATTAGTTAAAGTTTAACGTCCAATGAGCAAGATTTCAGCTATATCAGGACGAGAACATGTTAATCAATCCAAAAAAATTGTAAGTTAACGGAAAGAAGTAAAGGAGGAAGGGACAACCGGGGCAACAACTTTTGATTGCCATTGGAAAAGGGGAGAGAAAAGTGGGTAGGGGCAGGAAATTTAGCCTTCTATATGGCACCCAATACGTCTGCTCTCTTTAGAGAAATATAGAAGGGGTCTTTATACTGCATGGAGCGTGCCGTTTCTCCACTCAGTTTGGCTACAATGGTTCGCGGTTAGGCTTTCCGTATTATGACCTGACTAACCTCCCCCAAAGACGGGGCATTCCCCTATCCACCACCTGGGGTCGCGCCCGGCAGCTCTGTAGCCAAAGCCCCTGAAAACCTATTAAGGATATGGGAATGCCCGGTCTATGCTGGGGAGTCAGGTCTTCATACGGAAAGCCTGAATGTTGTAGCGAAACTGCATGATGAAAAGCCACGCTCCGTGCAGTATTAAGACATCTTCTGTATTTTACTCAGGAAATCAGACTCAGTTGGACTCGTATAAGGCTAAATTCAACGCCCCTTTCCCCTCCCGATTGTCCATTCCACTTTTTTACTTTTATTCTTTTTTAAATGATGAGCTTGTTCTCGTCTTGATCCATCAATCTGATGTACAAATCTCATCAATCTTAAATGCTATCGACACACACAAAAACGTAGGCTAAAAGCACATAGCTGTGATTCTTTAAACAGTATTCCAAAAAAGTATAAACCTTTCATTTGTAATTTAATTATAAGATCTATTCGCCTTTAAATGATTGAATATGAGAGAAAAATTTTGAATTTATATATGTACCCTTTTCTGCAAATAGTTTTAGAAGGTACTTACAGAATATAAATTTTCTCAGGATTTGTAATGTTTGGAACTTTTTCCAAGGAACGATGTGTACAATTCAGTCCCACTGATGTATATACTGCACTGCATATTTCTTGATGCGTTTCAAAGAGGAAGGCATGATATGGAGATATGTAGAAAAATGCTAAAAATGATTTCATTTCCATATCAACTAGTACTTTCAGAACTAGAAGATCTTGAAATTGGAACCTATATATATTCCGTTGACCTTCATAATCTTTAAGGCTACAAAAAATGTATCAGAATGGAGTTGTATAAGATTGCATTTCTGTAATACGAAACCTTTTGGATTTGATATATTAAATTTTATCAAAAAAGAACTCGCAGATCATTTCTTATGGCAAATGTAGAGAGTGTAACTTCAGAAATTATTGGTTGCAAAACATTAAAACAGCCATTATTTCGTACAATTCTGGTGCAGCAGTATATACAAAATAATGAAGGTTTGACTGGTGGAGTTTTAATTTAATTTTTAAGATCAAGAATATTTACGTGATATTTGCAATAAATAATTACTTTGATTTAATGGGGTTGTTTTATATATTTGTTCAATTACTTTGTCTTCAACATCGGTAATCCACATGTGTTACCTCTAACCGAAAATGCAAGATATAGATTTAACAAAATACATTTGTCATAAGGTATCCTTACTTTATCAATACTTGTCAACCAATGCTTCTCTTCTTGTTTGAAACAAATATTCGTTTATTTACAACGACATCAACATAACGTCAGTATTCAATTATTTGTAATTAAATAGCTGTAAGATGGATAACAAAATACCGAAGTTACTGTGACTTTAGTTTCTGCAAATGCCTATTTCGACAACTTATGTCTCTTCAGTGCAGATCAAATCAAAACATTTAAAAAGCTGACGAGAACAAATCACGGATAGGATCTAAATAGTAAAGCCAAAATCAGCTAAGGGCATGAGCTATGCGTGAAGGAAATGTTCCTTAGTTTTGAACACAATTTTGTTAAATTGAGATATTGCAAGTTTCAAAATAAAATGGGTTTTCTAGCCAGCAGTCCACAAACAGAGACATCGGCCCAGTGTTAACAAATAACAAAATACAGAAGTTACTGTGAATTTAGTTTCTGCATACACGCATTTCGACAACTTTTGTCTCGTCAGTACATTTTGAGTAATTCTTTTGATACAGAGATTGCGAATACTGCCGATTGTGGAAGGTCCAATACCATACTGCTGATGAGAGGTTACTCTTTGAAACAGGTGTACAGCATAACGAAATTTACCGTTTTCTATGCAGCTTTGGTATTTATTGTACAGTATTTTTATAAATGTGGTAGTTCGAATTTTCATTGATATAGGATCTTCTTTATGTGCTTTAATTTTACTAAATGTAATTTTTCCTTTGTAATTGATACATATGACAAAAAATTGAGTGTTTGAGCTATCATAGTTCAAAAATATCTTGAATATTGTAATTTTATTACTAAGTATATTCACCTTAAGATTATGTTTATATTATCAGTTTTTTTTTGTATTTCAGTTGCTAAAATACGAACTTTATGCTTATTGTCGGATGTGAAAAAAAAGAAGAGTAGATCTATTTTTTATTAGATTTCTTTAGTTGTATAGTAGTTGCACAAAAGTGCTTTATACATGTTTTAATTGGGTACTAACAATATCTTTGAACATTACCTGTCTATAAGATAATTTATTAATTAGCTAAATACAATATGATAGAAAATGCCTATTTATTATCAGGGAGAAATTTTCACAGCCGGTTATTACGAGTTCCAAAGCAGGGCCACTACAGCCAGAAAATAGGGCCTTATTACAGGGCCATTATTGATTTCGTGACACAGAAGTTTATTATGAGATTTAAAGAAACTGCTTTCAGTTCATACCACTATTTACTTTTATCAATTTTACCCGATGTAGTTTTATGATCATGAAATAAACAATATTTCTTTTTGTACTTCAGTGGTAAACCCTAATCCAGCTGTATGGAGAATAATTTTTTTTTGTTTCAAATATTTGACCCTATTTGTGACCACTCATTTTAATTCTCATCATAAGGAATCCGAAAATATACATCTTTTCTTGATTTGCCTAAAATATATTTTTTGTACTTTAGCGGTAAACCCTAATCCAGCTGTATGGAGAATGTTTGACCCTACTTGTGACCACTCATTTTAATCATCTCATCATAAGAGATCCGAAAATATACATCTTTTCTTGATTTTCTGAAATTTTTTTTTTGTACTTCAGCCGTAAATCCTAAACCAGCTGTATGGAAATATTTTTTTTTTGTTTCAAATATTTGATGTTAAAAAATGGATAACAGGAAACACCTACTTGTGACCACTCATTTTAATCGTCTTATCATAAGGATTCCAAAAATGAACATCTTTTCTGGATTTTTACAAAAAAGTTTTTTTTAGTCCATTGGGGTAAATCTTTTTTGTTTCAGATATTTGACCCTACTTGTGACCTCTCGTTTTAGTCATCCCATCACAAGGGATTCGAAGATATACATAATTCCTTGGTTTTTTAAAATAAAGTTTTTTGTACTTCAGCCGGGTAAAATCTTATATAACCTTTTTGTTTAAGAAATGTGATCCCACAAACGACTTTTCATGTAAACAAAGAATTTTCAGAAAATTATTTTATCTACATTTACATTCATTTATCAATCTATTTAAGATCATTAATCTGGTTAATAAAAGTTTTAAGAAATGCTTATTTTCATAATGGGCCTGTTATGTGTCCTCGGTCTGTAATAATGGCCTTCGGCGTTGCCTCGTGCCATTACAGCTATCCTCGACCTCGAACACATAACAGGGCCATTCTGGAAATACCCATTTATTAATACTATAGTATTATTCATCAGTTACCATGCTTATTAAGTTGTCTCGCAAAATTTGATATGGATTAGATTAAAATAGTCAATGATCGCTTTTAGCTGAATTTATTTTAAGCAATTGAGAAAATGTTTCAGCTTTCGATGATACAAAATATATCTGCTCTAGTTGTACTATCACATAACAATGATAGCATGAATATATAATACAAAATTCTCATATTTCGCTAACTCCATAATTTGTAATCATATATATATTATTGAATTTCACTCTTAAGAAAACTAGAACGTTTGATTTTTTATAATTAGACTGTTGTTCATTAAAAAGATCACCTATGGATATAATAGGTAAATATCAGCGTCGTATACCTTTGCATCTCAAGATATTAATCGTGGTAAAGCTATTACAAGGGGTCCAACCTAATTGGTTGAAGAAGTCCTAATTTGGTCAGAGCAAAATCGTTTGTGTACGAGTTAAAGTTACTAAGAATGTTTAAATTGATAAAAATGTTACCTTTCGGCAATGACTAAATAAATTCACCTTTTCAGTAAATATTTGTTCAAAATATATAAGATTTCGAAGGCTATTGAAGAAAAACATCAACGACCTACATTTTGAACTCCCGCGATATTTTCAAAACGGGTTTTCTCGTATAACTTTTGAAATCTTTAGTATTTTGAACAAGTACTGAATGAAAAAGATTCAATTATATAATTATTGCCGAAAGGGATCATTTTTATCAACTAAAATGCTCTACATAATACACAATAATACAGAAACGATTTTGCTCCAACCAAATTAGCACTTCTCCAACCAATTAGGTTGGACCCCCTGTATTGTGTATCAACGAAACAACTGTTTTGCAATTTAAAATTCAATTACAAGACTCAATGTTAATGTGAATTTGGATCTCCTTAATGAGTATAAATTCTAGAAAATAAATAGTCTCCCAAAAGGATCAAATGCAGTTTTTCACAAATGAAAAATAAAATCTTCTTTGGTGTTCTGTTGATTGCATAAGCAGCCTAGATAGGAACCTAGACCTAATGGTGCAAATGAAACTACCTAGAAATAAATCAGTGTGCACGGATTCTTATGAACTTTTGGTATCCGGTAAATGAGATGGAGTGAATAATAAGTCAACTTTGATGTATGCTTACACAGAGATGTGGTTTTAATCTCATCTGTCGATATTGTAATAGGGGTAGGCTTGCTTAACAAGCTGTCAACATTTATCCTCTCGAATAGGCAGACTAGATACACAAGGACAACGAATTAATTCCCTATCAACTCGAACAAGGACTCAATTGAATTTAAGAAGCAAGATTTTTTCAGTCTAATTCTTACGCTGTTCTCGTCAATTCCATTAGAACGAGAAATATGTTGAAATATTGAACTCTCTATTTCATTAGATATTGAAAGTTCATAAATTTTGAACAAATACCAACATATGCCAAACCTTTAAAAAATCCAAAATGACCTTGAAACATTTACACGTATTCCATAATATCAAAACTGCAAAAAAGAAACGGATAAGACTCTTTTTGTGCTCTGTGTTTGTTTAAATGTTGTGTTTGTCTTCTATTGTTTTTTTTGTCGAGCATGACAGCAATTTTAAGATCACTTGCATCTTTGAAATTATGGTCTTCCAGGCGTTTGGATCTAGTCTGCACTGAAGAGGTGTAGGTTGTCGAAATGCGCATATGCAGGAAGTGGATTCACAGTGACTTCGGTATTTGGTTATTTGCCAGTTGATTTAATGTTTGTTGACGACCCCGCATCCACGAGTAAAAGGATGGATGTAGCGTTGCTAGACATTTGGCGATGAATTCCAATCAAACCTGTTATTGGGGCCGTCATGAACTTACTATTAGGTATGAACGTAGCTCATTGTTGAAGGCCTCATGCTGACTTCAAGACGAAGAAACAACTAGTTTTTGTATACAGTGATGGAAAATACATTCCGATGAATTTTGAAGGAAAATCGGACTATGATTTATTGAGTTTAACGTCCAATGAGCAATATTTCAGCTATATCAGGACGAGAACAAGTTAGTCAATTCATAACATTGTAAGTAAAAGAAGAAAGAAATAAGGGTGGAAGGGACAACCGGGGTAATGACTTTGATTTCACTGGAAAGGGAGAAATGGGTAGGGGCAAGAAATTTAGACTTAAATTCAACGAATTACTCTGAAACTTACCTAACTTACTTAAAAATTTGACTTTGAATGGGGGTTGATCGGCTCCGAAGGAAGTTATTTTTCCTCAAAGTACAGGTTGAAAAAATGTGCGCTTTTCACAGGATACAAATATGGAGTAGTCTCACCTTCGTCGAATATGAAACATACAAAGTATTTATCTAAAAATGAATACTGACATCCCGCTATTAAAATAGAATCTTCTACTCATGTTTATTTTCCCCTATCCACCAACTGGGGACGAGCCCGGCAGCTGTGTAGCCGAAACCCCAGAAAACCGATCCAGGTGCCCGGCCTCTATTAGGAAGACTCATACTACAAGCTCAGAGGCTGCTGCTGGCCTTTTCATAAGCCGGGACCGCCCACGGCGGAAATCGGACTATGAAAATCTGGACTCTGAAAAAGAGGATAAAATAAGAAGACCTGCGTCTCTGGTGGACAAATTTTGCATCAGTGATGCTGCTCATTATAACATTTCTATGATCGATGAAGACTTACCATGGTGATATACTTATATGGTGACTTCAAGATGAAGAACAACAATAAAAGCGTTGTTCCATTGCTTAGTTTTACCATGTACAATGTATTTGTAGAGATTTTGTCTCATATGCTTTTACTCCTTATCCCTTCATTGATTATTACCAAGATTGCATACTCTTATTCATTGTCGGATTGACTTTTATTACGAAATTACATAGAAAGATTGCCCGGAAAAGTTTCAGGGGCTATGGTAAAAATTGAAGGAAGAATAAAATGTTTGACTACGAACTATTTGAAACAGCATCCTGAATCTAACTCAGTTAAAGTTAAAAAATTCCCGAGCTGGGGCACGCGTAAGCAGAGATTCGAACTCTGCAATTTTTTCTCCAATTTCGGATGCTTCCATTGACAACAACACTATAAGCAGCGAACAGTAACAATCTTAGAGTTCATAGAAACAAACGAAAATCTTTAAAAAATGTTGCAAACCTGTTTTTGAAAAATTAATGCACTTTTGACAAAAGACCCGCAGTTAATAAAATTGTTACAGTTCAGTCTTTCGTATCTTCAGATATGGAGTTTATGCAAAAGTTTTGTGAATTGAATAGGTCTAAGGGAAAAAATGCTTACATCTGGTGTAAAGTGAAAAAAAAAAAAAAAAAAAAAAAAAAAAAAAACAGGTCGAATGTGACTTCACCAGGCGACTGTTACAATAACGAATAAATGCTTAGAACAAAAGATGATATGAAAATAAATTCAAAATCAGGGAAGGTTATGTTTGGTTCTAAACATCCTCCGTTTCTTTAAATTCAGTTCTACCAGTACGTCGAGGATGAACTTCATTTGATGCCTAGAAAAACACATGTCCTAAAAAGAAATTTATGCCACCGAACGCTTAGATGCAAATATTACGACGCATGAATACATGGAAGGAAATGTGATAACGAGAAAACCTTGCTGAACTTTTAAAAATTGTAAAGTCATATTTTCGGTAGGGAATCCAATCCAGCTTACTCGATTGAGCTAGTTTATCATGAACTGAAAAAAGCTAACTTTTGACAAATCTTCCAGATCTTATCGGAAACAGAAAAGCCAAAAATGTAACAAAGAAGAACGGAGAAGAAAGACTTTCTTGTGATGTATAGACCGATTATGTCATTATGTTAATGTTTTTGTAATAGTTAAAATATGTTTCAGAGTATTTCGCTGAATTAAAGTGCTTCGTCAGAGAAGGGGTAGTCTCAAGATGCCTGGGCGCACCCCGAATGCATTTTAACCAACCCTTTTCTTACGAAGCACTTAAATTCAATGAAGTACTCTGAAACATACTTAACTTACTTAAAAATTGGACTTTGAAGGGGGGTTGATCGGCTCCGAAGAACGTTATTTTTCCTCAAAGTACAGGTTTAAAAATGTGCGCTTTTCACAAGATACAAATATGGAGTAGTCTCACCTTCGTCGAATATGAAATATATATCTAAAAATAAATACTGACATCCCGCTATTAAAATAGAATCTTCTACTAGTTTATTTAGGCTACATTTACATTGTATCAATTATTAAAAAAATATTAATGTATTTTTTGTTCCACATATGAAAAAGTTTTCTTCTATATTGATCTTGTTTCAGATATTTGTTTACTTTTATTATATGAATACCGATTAAATTGAATGTTAAAAATTACCCGAGTTATCGGTCTGTTGTCACTTTAAATATATTTTCTTACGTCTATTCTTTAACTTGAAATCGTAGCCGCGACGCTTTATGAAAGTCGTTTGATCATCTTGTTTTCACAGGAAGCTAACATAGGTTAAATCCTTGCACCGGGAAATTTTTCCAACAAAAACTTATACTTCATCTACTACATTTGGTGTACTATTTAGGTGGAAAATGATAGAATGTTAAGGTTTAGTATAGGACATCTGAATGAATATGCATAAAATTAAATTCGAGGTGAATAATTCAGGGTAAGTAAATAATTTAAGGTAAATTATCAGTTTAGTGCTTCGAAATTGAGAGAATCAAAGGAAAGACAAAGAAGAAATGGAATATTCAAAGGCATGTCCAAGAATTAAAGCGTCTTGAATAACAATAATGCTCATAACAGGTCTTTAAATAATTATATAGACCCGTGTATAGCAGTTGAAATAGAAAAGTAATGTTTAACCTGTATTTGACACCAGAATTAGTAAACTCAAATATTTTTGCACCATTAGGAACATAAATTTGTTGCATACGTTATGAATTTTTAACAAGGTCACCATACGTTTTGCCCGTAGAAAAAAATAATGGACATCACGGAACCTTAAAATTAATCAAATTTAATTCAATTTAATTTTAGAATATTGCAGTATGTATTGATAAGATGTGCCATCTCAATATCAACCTTAATTACGAAATTATTCAGAGTACTTATACAATTTCCCATTACTTTCTGTTATACATTCCGATACCCCGAGAAGCCAAGACACCGGCAACCATATTTGTTGCCCACCATTCTTGGGTATTTGTATGAACTGATACCGAGTGCTTATATTACGTTGATTTCATATACTAAAGAAGTTATAATTGTGGCAGATTGTAGTGTCGGTGATATTTGTACTGATTTAAGTACTAGTACCTTAAATATACTGAATTAACTTGTACACTAGGTTACTGATACATTTGACATTCGACAAGTAGTAGTTAAAGTATGTTTCTGAGTAATTAGTTGAATTTAATTGTTTCGTAAAAAAGAGTGTTGGTCAAAATGCCTGAGCGCACAGAATAAAAATATTTAAAAAATGTGATAAAAATAAATTCTGAAATCTCGCCACTGGAATAGAGTCTCTCATAGTTATTAAAGCTACATACATTAATTAGTTAATGAATATATTTTTGTTTTTCACACAGAAACGGTTTCTTTAAATACTAATTTTGAGTTAGAAATTTGTTCACTTTCATTTTAACAAACAAAGCCTATGTCATATCATGAAAATTACCTAAGTTATCGATTTGATGTCAGCATAGCTTCTTGTTTTTTTTTTCACGAAAATTGTCTTAAACTACATTTAAAAATCTCGGTGAAAGATAATAGGTCAAAATTAAGAAAAACATTATAGGAATGAAAATGCATTAAAATTAGCGAGATAGAATTATATATTCGAGGTATATAAGCAAATCCAAAAGTTCAGAAGAATTCGTGCACACTGATATTTATTTTTGAGTATGTTATTTGAACCACTATCCTTATCTAGGATGTTACAAGTATATATACTACCTTACGCCCACAAAAATTGTCGCTATTTCTTAATGCATTACTTGCTAATGATTAAAGCCCAAATGTTTTAGTTTTCTAAGAATAAAATACAATAATATGTATAACATATACCAAATATACAAAAAGTGAAACATAGGAATTTTGATATTTTATATTTATACATTCAGTGAAATATGATAATATAACTATAGCAGATATATTCTTTTCATCAAAACTTAGACTTTTCGACAAGACTTTCTTATAAACTTTGCATCTGATGAATGATAAATTATTAATATGACTTGTAATGTAAAAATATCTTTATGCAATACACTTAAATCCTGGTTAATGCCTTGGATCGTCCACTTTAATAACAAAGTATGCTTACACATTTTAATATAATCCGTCGATATTGTAATAGGGAGTAGGATTGCTTAAAAAACTTCACATTTGTCCCCCTCGACGAGGCAAACTAGATGCTTTGGGACAACAGTGTAGTTTTCTTTAAACTCGGACAAGGGAATAGATTTCCACAGACTCAAACGTGTGCTGTATGTCTGACATGAAGATCGATTGATTGATAAGTTAAAAGTTTAACGACCAATGAGCAATAAAAACATTCAGCTATCTCAAGACGTGAACAAATTAATTAATTTAAAAAAAAATAGTAAAAAAAAAAATGAAAGAAAGGTAGAAGTGTCCAACGGGTCAACGGTTTTGATTGCAATACGTATCTGACCAGTCATGATGCAGATAATTGACAAGTGAGAATATGAGTATGAAATTCACGTTAATTTTTATTGTTGAAGCATCAAATACAATATTTTGAAGAACAACTTGCCTCGAATACTATAGAATTAACTTAAAAAATGATATAACATGACATATGCGATACTTCAATCTTATTTGCATTTAATAAACTTATCAGTATCATTGTGAACAGAGTAGAGTCGATCCATAATCTGATATTTTTAATAACAAGAAGCCTTAAATGATAATAAGAATATTCAGTTTTACCAAATCACCTTGAAGTAAATAAGGAATTAACCTGAACCAGTAAATAATTCAATGCATTTAATAAATCAAGACACTGGCTACTCACTGATACTGAAGATTTTTACTGAAATCAATAATCAATATGATTCTTTACCAAACACTTCGGGATGTTTTGAATTTGATTTTGATTCTGTAGTACGACAGAGTTTTACCACCGGACTAGCCTTCTTGAGCTAGCCGGCAGTTTAGCAGCGGGCATTCTTTCCTTTTCAAGATTGTGGTGTTAGAGTTAGTGGTCTACCTGTATTGGGTTTTATTTGTATGTTTATTATACTATAGGGAAACGGGATAGAGAAAGGGGAGATTTGGGTACCAATTAACCGGTATAACAACCGCTAGCTCCTGCTAGTGCCGGTACCAAGTCCGGCTATCCCGAGTTCCTATCGTTGTATATGTTCGTCTTTTGTCATTTTCTTGTTTTTCTTGTGACGTTACGTGTTAGGCTGAGGCATGTGATTGTAATTTTCGGCCATTGTAAGTGTTTCCTGTTATCTTATCTTTATTAATGCAAAGCAGGTGTTAAATGTGTTTAATACCTTTAGACCTCTAACAATGCACAGCACATCCAACTAATGGATTGATTGATCGATTGATTGTTGTTTAACGCCAACTTCAGCAATATTTCAGCTATATCGTGGCGTGAACAGTTGACGATATTATGAATATATAACTGATCAGTCATATAAAAAGTATGTCTATGTACAGATAAAACAACTTCTAAAAGATAAAATCGTACGATAAACAATTTAAGATAAATATATCAAATTTAATGAAATTTAAAACTTGGATAATATAAACTTATATTTTACTATACATATTAACAGCTTTTAAAAATTGAATAATTTTGTCGCCTGCGACACATCCAACTAATGGAAGAACAACCAATGAATTATAATACATTTTTCAAATACTTTACACTGTCATTTTCTGAATCATTCTTAACAAATGAAGAATCAAGTATTCTTTAATTATTATAAAAGGATCAATGTATTAACAGTGGTGCAATTTCCAATCTATACTTAATAAAATTTTACGTAATATCATTCATTTTAAGTATTCATTGATCAAATCTTAAAGGAAAAAGATGGGACATAATTTTTGATTTCTACGGACAAAAGAGACAATAAGTAGGGGCATGACATTTTGCCTTCTTTACAACCTAAATCAAACCTTTGAAAATGCTAGGATTTTCATTAATTTGTCCGCTTACGTAGAATGAATAAAACATTTCCTTTATATTTTGCATTCGCTTTAATTTAGGCATTATCAAAAACGGTCAATGTAGGAAAGCAGCCCATACATAAATCGTTTATATACTCAGATTCAATCACAATGTGCCGAACATAGCTACAGCAGTATCGCAACTACATAATATCTGAACTCGGCAACTAATAACTATCTGACATTGCAGTTATTTGCTCTGAATCGTCAAGATGCATCTGATAAAATGATAAGTATGCAACCATCAAGTCCAGAGAAATTCTTACATACAGTCACAGGCGTAATACCCGACTTCAGAGTAGTGCAGAAATAAGACACATTCTCATCAATTAAAAATCGAATTACTTCGATTCCAACGTTTTAAGGCTAATATTGATGCTTAAGGTAGATAGACACTGTTGCGCTGCGCAATGCAACCGCGCACAAGAAAACTAAAGAGTCGGGTACGGGGTAGGTTTGATTTTCTGGCCGGAACAGTAATTTGACGGCTTTTCCTTTGTGACGTCATAATTGAATGACAAATGTGAAACGTCATATTTCGTTTACTTTACCGCGAATTAACTCCCTTTTCCCGAAAATAATGTTTCATCCGGAAAGTTTGTAAAATATCTCCGTTAAAAGCATGGTGACATATTCATTTTTTAATTGTAACCAATAAATTACCTCATAAACTATCTGTTCACAAAAATACATCAAATTCTCATGGATAAAAAGTTCATTTCTATTAAGCTAAAAATTGCCTTTCCGTATTTTCCCCGTGCATTCTTTGTAAACGTAGGTGAAAAAATGGCTAAAAATGAGCAAACTTTGATATAAATTCTAGAAAAAACAAGCATGGTGACCCATACTTTTTATTACAGATTTTTGGTAAGTAGGATTGATTCTTCAATTGTACCCACTTACAACAAAATCTCATGGATATGAATATTACTATCTATCTACCTTAAGATCTCACTGTCGGCGACTAGTAGTAGATAGACATGTCCAGATACGGAAATCCACGAAAACAAATCACAGCGCCAAGATTCACAAATTCGACGTTTGACATATTGTGAAATCAGTCAAGAAGATATAACCACCAAACTTACGAAACTGTAAAGAAATAATACATAGCTGCGATTAATTGATGGCATTTCAACATTGGCATGAGATGCTTTTGCTATTATTTTGTTAGATGAGTAAGTCAGGAGCAAAATAGAGGAATTCTGGTGTAAAATAAGCGAAACCAACGAAAGACCATGTTAGCATGCCCGCAATCTAAGTCAGGTCATGAATTATTGTGATTTAAAAAAAAAGGAATTACAATATGGGCTGAAGATGTCATATGAATATTGTCATATGAATATTGTCATTATATTAAATGCAATTAATTGATGTCATATGAATATTGTCATTATACTAAATGCAAAAGGTGTAAAATTGGTTTCATACCATGGATCTATTTATATAGCTACATCATGTCCCCTTAATAGAATATGTAACAATGTGTGTTGTAGCTTTCGTTAAGAAGATGGTAACCTTGATACCTTAGAAGAGCTTTGGAAGAGCAAAGACGGGGACAATTTCCTTGAATGATGGTGACAGCATTTTGCGAAGAAGATGGGCGGAAGAAAAAATGGTTGAATCAAGACAGCCCAACTTCTCACGCGTAAGAAAAAGAACTCACAGACGAGCTGTTCATCAGATACTTCAGACAGATTAACCTGTTTTGCTTTTATTGGTTCACTAGAGACCAACCATTCAATAATGTTAAAGTTCAACCAGAAACGACGTGTTTGGCTATCTATCCATGGTAGTGCGTACCCAGTAATCGACAACAAAGTCAACAATGAATGGGCACAGAAGACCAAAGAAAACGGAGACAGTATTCGCAACATTCGATTTTCGTAGAGTACAAGACGACGGACAGCCCGCAAAGTCCTCGTGAATAACCTTTTATGCAAGACATTATGCAGTTTTTTGTTAGCAGTATCAAAGGTCCCAAGGCGACACGATCACACCAGGTAAAAGCACTCACCCTACTAGTAGCCAATAACTGTAAGAATTGAATACAAATCATTGCTCCAGTTATCCATATATTGCTATGAAAATGACTATTTTTTTTTACCTAATTAGAAATTTTTCTAATCTCTTCTCCTTAGGTGAATGGCGTCTAGAATGGAGGCATGTTTACTATAGTCGTATTTTTTCCTCTTTCAAATCCTGCTAGATTGATTTACTTTGTAAATAAAGAATAGTTTAAAAAGGAAAGAAACCGAACGAATGTTGCAAACTAACAGAAAATATTTTTTTTCAACACCTCTTTCCCCTGGAATCAAAACATTTCTGCCTTGTATCTTGTTCTTTCAAAGTCATTGTTGCTATCATGTCTTGTTGATTGATTGATTAGTTCGAGTTGAACGTCCAATGAGCAATATTTCAGCTATATCAGGACGAGAACAAGTTAATCAATTAAAAAATTGTAAATAAAAGAAGAAAGAAATAAAGGAGGCAGCGACAACCGGAGCAACGATTTTTTTTATTGCCACTGGAAAAAGGAGAGCATTGGGTAGGGGCAGGATATTTAGTCTTCTATTCGACACCTAATCTCTTTAGAGAAATAAAGAAGGGGTCTTTATATTGCATGGATCTTTGCGTTTCTCCACACAGTTTGGCTACAGTGGTTCGCGGTCAGGCTTTCCGTACTATGAACCGACTACCCCGCAAAGACAGGGCATTCCCCTATCCATCACCTGGGGACGCGCCCGGCAGCTCTTAGCCAAAGCCCCTAAAACATGTCTTGTTGACAAAGAATAACAAGAAACAGTTCCTCATGTATCCTCTACATAGTGTTTAAATGAAGCTTTGCAAGTAAACTTTGCAAGTACCTAAACTTCATAAGAATCCATACAAACAGAGATTCTTTGCCGGGTCTCCCAGATGCACCACTAAACCTCTTTCACAGCTCCTCACTACTTTGTTGACCGCAGTCAGAGATGGCCTGAAAAAATACTGTAATAAAGCTTTCTTGACAAGCGGTGTGAATCAAATGTGGATTCTTAAAAATTCAAAAGATCTCCTTGAACAGCTATCCACAACCAGTCTTATCCGCTGCCATAGCATTCAAACTTTTGACTTTTCTACACTTTAAACAGCCCTGCCACACAATAAACTGAAAACAGAAATTGCAGATTTAATACATCAATGTTTCTGCACAAAAAATGGAGAACACAGATACACCTATTTAGTTATAGGGAAAGACAAGACATATTTTGTAAAGAACCACACTGATTCATACAAGAAGTACACTGAGACTGACGTATTCAAAATTTTAGAATTTTTGATCGACAATATTTTTGTCAAATTCGGAGGTCGTGTTTTCCAACAGACAATAGGGATTCCTATGGAAACAAACTGTGCGCCGCTTTTAGCTGACCTTTTTCTTTACTCGTACGAGGCCAAGTTTTTACAAGGGCTTATTCAAAGAAAACAAAAACATTAAGCCCGATCCTTTAATTTCAGCACAGACGATGTACTTTCTCTTAATAATCCTAAATTTAAGGAGTTTTTACATCAGATCTATCAAAACGATCTTGAAACTAAAGAAACAACTGAAACACCTACTTCAGCTTCGTACCTAGATCTTTCATTGTATATTGACGAATATGGACGTCGTTTGATATCTAACCTATATGACAAGCGTGATGATTTTAATTTCCCAATTGTGAACTTTCCCTTTCTTAGCAGCAATATACCTACCTCTCCAGCCTATGGAGAGTACATTTCATTTTCGTTACTGTCGAGCTTGTAGTTTGTATAGTGAATTTTTGAACGGAGCAAAAACACTGTCCCAAAAGCTGCTTAGTCAGGGATTTGTTCAACCTATGTTAATTTCATACCTAAAGAAATTATATGGCCGTCACCATAACATCATTGAAAGATATGACGCGTCAGTATTCCAAATGAAAGTGGACATTTTCAGCTAGATTCAAGTCTTCCCGGATTAGACTACCGACTTTGACATTTTCCCGGATTGAATCACTCGAGGGTGATGTTTACAGAGCAGGACATGCTTACCCTTCCGGAGCACCTGGTGTGACTCTCAGTTTCACTAGAGTTCACACTGTGAGTGCCTTTGTTTTGAATGTTGTTATTTCTGTTTCTGTGCTTTGCATCTGTCTACCGTCATTGTTTTGTGTCTAACGTGATTGTTTTTTGTGTTCTCGTTTTGGCCGTGTCTTTGGACTTCGAGTTTTGTAAATTTCACTCCTTTGTTCCTTCAGTATTCTACTGCCGTTGTTTCCATAGAGAATTAATATATCAAATTGCAGTTATCTCATCTACACTGTATTCCACAAGACTTATTTTTGTTTCAACCTTGACACCGATCTAACAACAGCCAATGAAAAGTGTGTTCCATATCAGGTATTGAGACAGAAAGCAATGATATAGATGGACGTTTATTGCATTTTGCGATATTTAGAGTATTCTACACGACACCTTAAACATACCAAACGTACAGTGTGCACCTATATATACAATGTAGATTTTTTTTGTCGGTTTTTAAATGTATAAGAAACAGTAACCTTGCCAAGCAGTTTGTTTTAATAGGAACATATATACAGTAAAATAGTTAAAGTAGTGTGCAGTTGGAAAGTACGGTACTTTTTCAATCGACACTACGTTAAAAAATTAATAAAACTAAAGCCTTATATGAGAGTGTATTGCTCACCTGGTGACTGGTTTTATTCATTTTCATCAGAAGACTATTCATTATTTTATACTAAACATCAGTTACAGTTTCTGAGAAGATATTCAAACATAAGTGGCCAAGTTGGATGAGGTAAGAACATAAAATCACAAAGATTACAACCCTGAGAATATTGTGACCAAATTTGGGCAACATTTTTCAAGTTGTTCCAGAGGAGAAAACTGCATGCCTTTCCTATAGGGTCCTATGTTAAATTTTGTTACCAGCTTCCAGTCATCTTTGATGAGGTAGGACCATAAAATATCGCACACTTTAAAAGGGACAGCTAAAGGACATTTATGTTTAAATTTCCTTCTGAGATTAGGCGGGAACATAAAAATCACAAAACTTTAAATGGGACAAGTGAAGGACTATAACATTTAATTTAGAGCAAAACTGTTCATCTGGTTTAAAAGGAGATCTTCGAAAGTTTTCCGATATGGTCCTTTGTTAAACTTTGTTCTCAGCTGCCGGCCATTAGATGAAGTAGGAACATGAAAATATCAAACTTAGAAAGGGAAAATCAAAGGAATATTATGCTTTAATTTTAATCATATGCCTTCAAGCGGTTTAAGATGAAATGCATTTTCCATAAGGTACAAGGTAAAACTATGTTCCTGCAGGCGGAAGAGATGCGAAAATGCTGGACATGTGTAGAAATTTTAGAACTTGATAAGCGGATTAACCTCTATCTCAAATAGTTTTTGAATAAAAGTAAACAGGGCAAAAATGTATATCGGTCGTCAGATTACCTTCAGAATCGCAAGACATGTAGATCTTCTATGCTGACCATTTTGTAATTTCAACTTTACCTCTACTTACTTTCATTTACAATATATAAGACGAGAAGTAACCAAAATTTCAAATTTTACGGAAAGAGGGCAATAACTCCTACACAGATCATCGAATATGATTCAAAATTGCAGGGTAGGTATATCTTTTTTACTAGTAGATTTGTTACACTGTATTTTTTGGGGACAAAAACAGCAATTGACCCCTTTATTCATTTGTAGTAAGTAGCAATATTGTTCGATTTATGGTAAAAAAACACAACTTGACAGTGGCCTGGTGATGATTCAGGGAAAGATAGGTTAGAATTGGCCCACGAATTTCAGAAGATCTTTGAATCATAATTAATCGACAACGGTCGCCTAAGTCTTAGGCCAGGGTAGCTAACACTGGCACCATGATCGGCTGCTTGGTGATTAAATTACTATAGAAACACCATCTATTTCGGCGAGATCACATAATTAACGAATTTCGCATCACACATGCTTCGGCTTTATGTGATGTTCAGTTATATCTATGTTGTTTTTTTTTTTATTTTTGCCTTGTTGATGGACGTTGGTTATTACATGTATCACTCTTATAGATATACTACATTTTTCCCAGGCATGATATTGATTTCCATTTGTATACGCTGAGAATACAGACTGAGTAAAAGTGACGGACGCTTTCCTGTATCTGGAATAAACTTGCTTTGAAATAAAACAAATTCGACCTTTTTTCAAATTTCTTTGGGGCATCAATAAGCTACGGGTACTGCAAACATCCAAATCGAATGAGAAATTTTTGCTGGGCTCTTAAGACATTTAGTCTATTATCAAAGTTATTCATCGATGTGACGGGGGATGTAAGCAATATTTCTGATATCAAATTATGTATTCTCTTAATATGGTTGATACCGACGAAAATAGATATTACAGTAGCTTGTATCACACCATTAATTTAAAGATTGATTGATTGATTGATTGATTGAATATTGTTTAACGTCTACTCAGCAATATTTCAGCTATATCAAGACGAGAACAAGTTTGTTAATAAATAATCACTTTGGGGTATGGAAGGGTGGATTCGAAAAGGGCGGAGAATTTAGCCTTGTAGCCGATCACCTACGGACCACTCAAAAAAGCTTGCTACAAGGGTTCTTTAACGTGCAGAAAGCGTGGCATTTCCTCCAACACGTGGACCTGAGTTTACATCCCATCCGAAAGATGGGTTGTGTATTTATTAATCCCGCACAACCACGGAATGGGTCCTATTTCTATATCCCGGGACCCTCGGGGTCAGCCCCCGTTTAGGAGGGGTCACACCCCGCAAGCCGGAGATACTAGGTCCTATTTCTATATCCCGGGGTTCCCTCGGGGTCCTCTGTTAGGAAGACTCATACTCAAAGCTCAGAGGATGCTGCGGGCCTATTCATAAGCTGGGACCGCGCACATTAATTTAAAGAAAGATCAAGAATATGTAACTAGAGAGATGTTTGGGTGTTTCGATACAATAGTTGGGCATGCACATGAAGATGTGGATCAATCATTTTCGAGATAAGCCAAAGCTTTTAATCAAGAGATGTTCTACTGCCATAATTGAAACTGACGCACTAAAGCCTAAAGTGGAACGTCTTAAGACATATTTGAACATCTCTGGATGACTAGAACGTTGTGTAACGTATCCACATATTTACAGTTACTTCGCGAGAAGTTGTTAAACATTCACCTGTTTGGCACCAGGATTATTACAAATCGTACCCCAGTGACCTTGTTATATCACTATACTAAAACTTTATTGGCCTGGTTAAGTCACTGTATAGAAGTGACCATATTACGCAAACAAGATGAAGAATACATATTAATTAAATAGTAAATACATTAGTCTTTTGGATATGACTGTAGATATGTGAATAACTGATTAATTGATTAGTTAGAGTTTAACGTACAATGAACAATATTTCGGCTATATCAGCACGAGAACAAGTTAATCAAATCAAACAAATGTAAGTAAGAAAAGGTGGATGGGACAACCGGGACAACGAGTTTTGATTACCACTGGAAAAGGGGAGAAATGGATAGGTTCAGGAAATCAAGCCTCTGTTCTCTTTAGACAATATGGAAGGGGTCTTTATACTTTGCGTTTCTCCACACGGTTTGGCTACAATGGTTCGCGGTCAGGCTTTCCGTATTATGACCTTACTACCCCGCATATACAGGGCATCCCCCTATCCATCAACTGGGGACGCGCCCGGCAGCTCTGAAGCCGGAGCCCCTGTGCCGGGAAATATGTGTAGAAAAATTTAAACTTGTATCAGGATTGCTGATACAAAAGTATCCAAAACGAACTCCAAAATCAGAACTCGGGGCTAAAAACCATTTCTTTACAAGTTGGGCCGCCTTTCTGCGATTAATTGATTGATTTAACATTGTTTAACGTCTACTGGGCACTATTTTAAGCTATATCAAGACGAGAACAAGTTTGGTGAAATCGTCAAGGGCGGAGAATTTAGCCTTGTAGCCGATCACCTACGGACCACTCAAAAAAAGCTTGCTACAATGGTTCTTTAACGTGCAGGAAGAGTGGCATTTCTTCCAACACGTGGACCTAAGTTTACATCCCAATCCGAAAGATGGGTTGTGTATTATTCATCCCGCACAACCATGAACATCCATTTTGGAGGGGTTGTACCCCGCAGCCTGGAATACTGGGTCCTATTTCTATATCCCGGGGTTACCTCGGGTTCAGCCCCGTTAAGAAGGGGTCAAACCCCGCAAGCCGGAGATACTAGGTCCTATATCTATACCCCGGGGTTCCCTTGGGGTGTGTCGAGTTTTTAAGCAATATTGAAATTGAGAAGTCTGATAGTCATAAATTCAAGCAAAATGTTATGAATGAACGATTCATTTCTCACAATCTGACAAGGTCCCTTGTCAACAATCCAGAACTCAGTACTTCGTTGCTGACCGAAGCCCCGAAAGAAAAAACATTATTTGAAACTTGGTCACATTTAAAATTAACAAAAAAAAATAGCTGAAAATTGAGGAGTATCGCCCTCTTACATAGCTCTGTCCTTAGCTGATATTGGCTTTCCGTATATTACACTCTTTGATAATTTATCCGGATCACCTGATGTCAGTCTAAATTTCATGGGACTTCACACTGTGAGTGCCTTGGTATTGAATGTTGTGTTTTTTTTTTTATTTCTGTGCTTTGTAGCTGTCTAACGTCATTGTTTCCTGTGTTCTCGTTTTTGCCATGTCTTTGGACATCGATTTTTGTAAATATCACTCTTTTGTTCCTTTGGTATTTTACCGCCGTTGTTTATCACTTCTACGTGCATCTTAGTATAAGAATTTTAGAAACAGTATTTGTTTTGATCCTACCATTACAGTATTTTTATGTAAAGCCTAGTTAGATTGCTTAGTTTTGCTAGTATTTTATATAGGCATTGTCTCGTGTGCATTTAATCCATATTCTTTCATTGTGAATTTAAAACTAAAGATTGCCACTTCTGCAGTGCGGATTCTTAAAAAGATTTCCTGTTCTAGAGATATTTGAAGACTATCATATGGATACACTATCATGCTTTCAAATTTTGGCATTTTATTTTATTTTTTTTTTGTTATTCCAAACGTAATTATGACCATTCTGTTATAGTGCCCACATCTCCCCATTCTTTTATGCAAGTTTTCTTGCATATCACTCGACGAGTGCTTTGTGGTCTTTTTTATATTGTTATTGCCTTCTATTAGTCTTTTTATCGGGCAAAGGATGACACCGGTTTGCGAGAAAACTTTGCCAGTTAATTTTATGTTTGTTCTCGATCCTGCATGCATTGGTAGAATAAAGATGATTGATTGATTGAATATTGTTTAACGTCTACTCAGCAATATTTCAGCTATATCAAGACGAGAACAAGTTTGTTGATAAATAATCACTTTGGGGTATGGAAATGGCCATGGGACGGGAAATTCTGACTGCCACTGGAAAAGTAGGGTGAAATCGTCAAGAGCGGGGAATTTAGCCTTGTAGCCGATCACCTACGGACCACCCCAAAAAGAGCTTGCTACAAGGGTTCTTTAACGTGCAGGAAGCGTGACATTTCTTCCAACACGTGGACCTGAGTTTACATCCCATCCGAAAGATGGGTTGTGTATTTATTAATCCCGCACAACCACGGAATGGGTCCTATTTCTATATCCCGGGACCCTCGGGGTCAGCCTCCGTTTAGGAGGGGTCACACCCCGCAAGCCGGAGATACTGGGTCCTATTTCTATATCCCGGGGTTCCCACGGGGTCCTCTGTTAGGATGGCTCATACTCCAAGCTCAGAGGATGCTGCGGGCCTATTCTTCAGCCGGGACCGCGCACGGCGGGAATAAAGATGAATGCGTCGCTCGACATTTGGTAACTAATTCCGCACTAACCGATGCTAGGATCAGTCTTGAACTTACTAGGATGTATGAGCAGTCTTGAACTTACTAGGATATATGAGCAAAGTTCACTGTTTCAAGCCTTATGGTGACCTAAAGATGTTTAATGAAAGCGTTTATCCATTGCTTGTATTGCCATGCATTTGTGTGGAGACTGTTTTATGTGCATTCACTCCATATCCTTTCATTCTTGATAAATGGCAAATGACATTAATTTTATATAGCACTTATAATGCTATATCAAATCATGCTTTTCATTTTCATGCCTCATGGTGACTTCAAGATGAAGATGAACAATAAAAGCGTTGTTCCTATACTTGTTTTTTTTACCATGTATTTGTAGAGACTTTGTCTCATGTGCATTTACTCCATATCCTTTTATTCACCATTTTCATTACGCTAATTGCATTTTTTCCCTCACCTTAATTCACAAAACTGCGTAAATTGTCATGCAAGTATGGTTTCTTGGTCAGCTCTTAATTTAATAACAAATACAGTGGATAAGAAAGTTCACAACATTGACTGCATAAGATACAATGTATAAATGAAACTGATTCCTGCTTAATGGCATCTCCAGCATCAACAATATTGGTATGCATGGTACATTTTTGGATGTGCATGGCTGGGATGCTGTTTTACGCAGGAGTGACTAAGTTAGGTAAAATGGTTTAATTTCATTCCCGCTCACTGAAATGTCTCACATCATGCATATTGGTAGGCACGATTCATTTTGACATGAAAATTGCAACGCAAGCTACGGATGCTGCCTGTCAAAAACTGCATGAGTGACCTGGTTAAGTAGAATGGTTTTAGTCCATTCTCGCTTTTCGGTGTTCCATACTTACCATATAAGTATGCTGGAGCATCTGTGGGATTTGTTTTGGGTCCAGTGAGCAATATTTTAGCTATATTGGGAAGAAAACTAGGTAATTCAAACATAAAGGGCTACGCCAAGGGCAGCATGTCGACAACTGAAATTTAAACAATTGTAATTTAAAATGAATAAGAACACAATAAAAATCTTAGGTATTTATGGACAAAATAAGGAGCTTGATACAGTAATTAGTTAGACGGAAACTAGGAGCATAGAAATGATTGATCGATAAGATAGAATTAAGCAATATTCAGCTATATTCACAAGAAAACGTTAATCAAATATATTAACACTAATGTAATTTAAGGCTGAAGGAAATGTGGAAGTGACAACGGGGGCAAAGAGTTGATTGCAACTAGAAAAAGGGGAGAAAAGGGTAGGAATAAAAAATTCGCCTTCTATCCAGTGCGTCTGATCTCCTTACAGAAGTATAGAAGGGGTCTTTATACTGCATGAAGCCTGGCGTTCTAAAGTTTGGCTATTATGGTTCGCGGTCATGCTTTCCGTATAATGACATGATTACCCGCATTGACAGGGCATTCCCCCATCCACCAACATGAAAAGTCAGGTGCTTGGCACGGTACATGATGTGGGATGGTTAATAAAGCAGTCGTTACAACTGATAAATATTATCGTTATGTACATTGTGGTAGTCTGTCTTGGATCAAAAACGAGTATCACAAAATAAGTTTTTCACGTGAATCACGGCTTTTTTTGGTCAATATTTCATTAATATAATTTGAAATGTTTTCGTCAATATTTCATTCATATAATCTGAAATGTTTAATTCTTACTTGTTGTATAAAAACACTTATTCCATATTTCAACCAAACATTAGTAAAATATGTGCTTTCAAGTTTCCCTTTCATGTCCTGCCTGCTTTATTTTTACAACAGAAATGTTTTTTTCTTATTTTTCAGTTTATATATACGAAAAAGAACAAAAAATTCTGAGCAGGGGATTAAATTTCTGTCCATTTCCGTCCAACATAAATAAATTACAACTTTAGACCTATTTTATCAAGTCTGCTCCACGGCTGTATCTTAAAAATATTTTCGCAAAATAAAAAAAAAATCTGTAAGCTCTGTAGGATTAATTAATTGATTGAATATTGTTTTATGTCTACTGAGCAATATTTCAGCTATATCAAAACGAGAACAAGTTTGTTAATAAATAAACACTTTGGGGTATGGAAAGGGTCATGGGACGAGAAATTCAGACTGCCACTGAAAAAGTAGGGTGAAATCGAAAGGGGCGGGGAATTTAGCGTAAGCGCTGGAGGAGTGATGATCCGGATGAAGAACATGAAGATGACACATCCATGCTTGAATTAAAAATGAAAAGCATGAGTAATCCCCCTAAATGCAAAAACAACTACCATCAAAGCTTCAGAAATATTCAGTTAAGACAGAAATAACAACAAAATAGGAAAAAGAAGAATACAAAATATATACAACAAAACGAAAGTATAGCTATGAAAGATCCAAAGCAAATGAACAATATTGTGATAAAACCAGCTCAGTTGTAGTAATTAAAACCAAAGACTTTTATTCAAGGAGTTCGTCGACTATCCAATGTAATTTTATGAGAAATTTTCATCAGATTATTGCAGATAAAATATGGGCTGTTTTGTCTAAAATGAATGAATCCGGGGACTTCATACATAACGACCGATATCAGTATCTTATGTCCGTCGACTGCACTCGAGGTCGAGCTCATGTTTTACCCTTACTCCATAAAGAAGGACCTATTATTTCAGCAGACGGACATACAAACGAAAAAAATATGAATTTGTAAGACTTCCATCTGAGACCATTTGTTTCATCATTACCATCTCACTTACAAGACAAAAAAGATTATTTGAAAAAAATATGCAATATCTTAACCCTTACTACCACATACTTTACTATGGATGCGCCCTCTTTATGTAAAATGTCAAGATGATGACCTTAGTTCTAAGACACAATAATTTTGTTTTAATAATGACAATTATCTGCAGGTTAATGGAATGAGTATAGGCAAAAAGATGCCAAAGTCATATGCAGACATTATTACGGAAATGCTTCACAATATAAACAATTGCCATTGTACCACTTCATAGATGACATCAATACAGAATGATAGAGACGTCTCTGTGAATTCTGCAGCAATATTCAAATTCTAATAAATTCACTCACGTATCATCATCCACAAAAAAGATAAACATTTGAGTCTCTTTCCAAGGAGATGATTAGACTAAACTCGCAGCAAAGCAATCATTATTTACTATATGATTTGTTCCACTGAAAATCCATAGAAGCATCGACTCGGAGAGCTCCGCAAACGTCTTGAGAAAAATGTCATCAATCATATATTTAAGGGTGGCTTCAGTATAAATATTTCAAGTTTGGCATAATAAAAGTTATAGCTAGGCATAACTATTTGTCGCTAATCTATTATTTAGGTGGTAAGGGATCTCTTTTTTTTCATTTATGGCGTACTTGTGCATTAGATAAATTCTCATGTTTATATACCATCTTAATCTACACATTTTTCATTTTTACATGACATTAGTTCTGTGATCTTATGTATTACCAAAATCTTCGGATTTTTTATTGCCATTTTCCATTGGTTGCTTCATTATGTTGTTTTTGTGTTTTGGTCCTTTGTCGGGCAAATTAACAGTGTCTGTAGGAGTAATACCGCCACGTTTCACTTTTATGGAATAGAATGATCAAAAAGAGTGGGAAGGGCCTCTCACAGAAAGGAAATCAAATGAAGGCTTAATGAAGTGTTCTTGTTACACCCTTACGTCTCTAAGATTGCTTTACGAGTACTTAATAATTCACAAAAAATTAAGAGTGTTTTTGAGTTACAGGACATTATTAAGATTGCTTTAAGAGTAGTTCTTAAATTGTGTTCGTAGACAAAAAGTTAAGGGCCGTCAATCAACGACTGGTGTAAGACTGCTTCTTGTTACACCCGTAAACTTTAAGATGTTCTTATCTCTCTCTTATCTACTAAGACGGCCCCAGAAAGAATTATAAAGTGTCTATTATAACCTGAAAA